>JADRCC010115381.1:0-11746 GCA_019843855.1 Hylomyscus alleni
TGTGTGTGTGTGTGTTTGTGTGTGTGTGTGTGTGTGTGTGTGTGTATGTATGTATGTATTTCGCTCCCTTTATAGATACAACCTCATCTTGTTGCTGCCCATGTTGGCCTTAAGTCTAGGTTCTAGAGTACTACCTGTCTGTGACTTCCAAGCATCTATGATACAAACATTCAGGTCAGACACAACTAACTTTCTCTTTGAAACTCAATAATGTTTGACACTTAAATTAATTCTTTGTTTATTCTGATCTTCTGGGCTAATATCCACTTATCAGAGAATGCATACCAAGTGTGTTCTTTTGTGATTGGGTTACCTCACTAAGGATGATATTCTCCAGTTACATCCATTTCCCTGAGAATTTCATAAATTCATTGTTTTTAATAGCTACTCCATTGTGTAGATGTACCACATTTTCCTCTGTAACGATTCCTCTGTTGAGGGACATCTGGGTTGTTTCCAGTTTCTGGCTATTGTAAATAAGGCTGCTATGAACATAGTGGAGAATGTGTCCTTATTACATGTTGGAGCATCTTCTGGGTATATGCCCAGGAGTGGTATAGCTGGTATTTTACTTTTTTTTTATTTTTGGAAGGAAACTTGGGAAAGGAGATATTGTAAATAAAGAAAACATCTAATAAAAAATTAATTCTTTGTCAGTTGTCTGGTTTTGTTCCTCCATTCTATGAGCATGAAAAACAAGCTTTTTGGATCTTATGGAATTTTACTGTTGACATTGTTTCTCGGTTTGCAGAAAGTGCTCGTGATGTACTTTTTACTATTTTCTTACAAATTGAACTAGGAACTATCAGGATTTGAACAGCATACATAGCTTCCCAATCACTATAACCATGAGAAGCAGTAATCACTATTCTTGCCTCCCTACTCTACCCTACAACTATAACTGTGCACCACTGACAACAATGATTCTTTTATTTCTTTATTTGAACAGTGTTGTTACCAAGTTCTGTCTAGTTTGAACTAAATTGTCTTACAGTTTAAATATGGGATACTCCATAATATGATTTGGAATGTCCTTATTAAGGAAAATTTCACTAATTGTAAGTGAGAAAATAAAAACCTAGGACAATATTCCATGTTACTGTGGGTTATGCCTTACATTGAAGTTCTATGACAAAGGAGAGAATACTGTTATTCTCTAAATACTTGTAAATGGACTATGTTTCTACAGAGATGAATTTATATATCTAAATATTAATCATACATAGATATTTTAGTGTAGGTTATCCTCATAGTTCATTTTGATGTTTATAAACATTAGATTTTATTTTATAGATCTTAAATAATTATAGATCATTTGCAGGTGGTAGATACAACATTTGTGCAGGAATCAAGTATGCACCTAAATTATTCTCAGGGTCTCATATTTCAAATCAAATACTAAATTGTCTTGAGAATATTTATTTTAATGTGGATGATATTCAAGATAACTTTTCTAAAATGAAGCAGTTCAAGTTTTGCATTTTTAATGATTATGTAATATACCTTTACTCTCATGTTCATGGATAAATTTCATAGCACAACCTGAATTGAACATTATAGTCAACAGTAATAAAGATCTATTGGCTTTTTTCCTTATAATTTCATAGTGAGATTTTTAAATTTTCATGTCTCATTTGATTAATAGAAGTACTTTTCCCATTTATGAGGAATCATGGATATAGACAGTCTAATATATCCAATATGAACAATAAGTTGACTGTTAGTTCAGTAGTGAAATAACTTTCTTTTAAATGTTGTGTGTTTGTGTGTACATGTGCATTTGTATGTGTATATGTGTGTATTTTTTAATTTTTTTAAATGCAGTCTAGCATTTTTTTCTTTTAAAGATTTATTTTATTTATTATATGTAAGTACACTGTAGCTGTCTTCAGACACCTCAGAAGAGGGCATCAGATCTCACTACAGATGGTTGTGAGCCACCATATGGTTGCTGTGATTTGAACTCAGGACCTTTGGAAGAGCAGTCAGTGCTCTTAACTGCTGAGCCAGCCCCTATATGTGTGTATTTTTGAGGAGAGTAAGAAAATTAAAAGAGATGGTGTGTTTGTGGTCTCTCTCTCTCTTTCTCTCTCTCTCTCTCTCTCTCTCTCTGTGTGTGTGTGTGCCTGTATGCAGTAATATACCTACCATGGCACAGAAATGTTGGCCAGAGAACGTTTGGTATTGGTCTTCTTACACCTTGTTTGAGACAGAACTTTTTTGTTGCTCATTTTATCGTATTCCTTGTCAGCTGACATGTAAGCTTCTGGAAATTTTCCTCTCTATGGTTCCCATCTCTCTGTAAAGGTATACCAGGCTTCTATACTGCTTGAGTTTATGCCTGTGTTATGAGGACTGGAACTCAAGTCATCATGCTTGGACAACAAGTACTTTGTCCACAGGACCATCTCTCTAGCCTTTTATGGCTTCAATAGCCTTTTTTGCTTCCCTAAACTGTGATTCATTTGTCTATGAAGATATAAATAATAATTGACCTATTAATAATTGTTCTTTTGCTATTTTTTTTTTGAGATAGGGTTTCTCTGTATAGCCTTGGCTGTCCTGGAACTCACTCTGTAGACAAAGGCTGGCCTCGAACTCAGAAATCCTTCCAAGTGCTGGGATTAAAGGCATGCACCACCACTGCCCAAATAGTTGTACTTTTAAGAGACAAAGATGAGCTTTTTCATTTTCTTAATTAAAATAGACATTGGTTTTGCCATTGAAAATATCAAGGAAAGAGAAAAAGGTTGTATTTGGAAATACTATTGAGATTTATAATTCTTTTGGATAGTAAACCCAACTGTTCTCCTTTCTATCCTTATCTGAATCCTCACCATAAATTCTGTTTAATCACACCATGACTGGCACCCTAATATACTCACTGAAAGCTATCTGAAGTTCTCAGCATAGAATACAATGTTCCTGCTGTTTATAAAATGCATTAGAAAACACAATAATGAAGATCTAAAACTTACAAACTAATAAAAACTAATTGGGGTTCTGAAGAGATGGCTTATTCTTTTTTTAATTTTATAAATTAATTTTTTACACTTCATCTTCCATTCTCTGCCCTCACCATTAACTCTCCGACTGTTCTATATCTCATACCTCCTCTCCACCCCTTGTCTCTATGTGACTGCCCCCACACCCCACTCCACCTGACCTCTAAACTCCCTGGGTCCTTCAGTCTCTTGAGGGTTAGGTGCATCATCTCTCAATGAACACAGACCTGGAAGTCCTCTGCAGTATGTGTGTTGGGGGTCTCATATCAGGTGGTGTATGATGCCTGTTTGGTGGTCCAGTATTTGAGAGATTTTAGGGGTCCAGATTAATTGAGACTGCTAGTCTTCCTACAGGATCACCATTTCCTCAGCTTCTTTCAGCCTTCCCTAATTCAACAACAGGGGCCAGCTGCTTCTGTCCATTAGTTAGGTTCAAATATCTGCATCTGACTCTTTCAAACTTGTTGGGTCTTTCAGAGGGCAGTCATGATAGGTCCATTTTTGTGAGAGTTCCATAGGCTCAATAATAGTGTCAGGCCCTGGGACCTCCACTTTGTACAAAGCTCAAGTCCAATTGGATCAAGGACCTCAACATAAAACCAGATACACTCAATCTATTAGAAGAGAAAGTGGGAAATGGCCTTGAACTCATTGGCACAGGGGGAAATTTTCTAAACAGAACTCCAATGGCTCATGCTCTAAGATCAAGAATTGATAAATGGTATCTCATGAAACTGGAAAGCTTCTGTAAGGCAAGGATATAAGTCAATAAGACAAATGGACAACTTACAGATTAGGAAAAAATCTTCACTAGCCCCACATCTGATAGAGCACTAATATCCAAAATATATAAAGAACTCAAGAAGTTAATCACCCAAAAAACTAAACAACCCAATCAAAAGATGGGGCATAGACCTAAACCAAGAATTCACAACTGAAGAATCTCGAATGGCTGAGAAGCACCTAAAGGAATGTTCAAAGTCCTTAGTGATCAGAAAAATGCAAATAAAAAAGACCCTGATATTCCACTTTACACCAATCAGAATGGCTAAGATCAAAACCTGAGGTGACACCACATGCTGGATAGGATGTGGAGAAAGTGGAACACTCTTCCTTCCATTGCTGGTGGGATTGCAAACTGGTACAACCACTCTGGAAATCCATCTGGAGGTTCCTCAGAAAATTAGAAAAAGATCTATCTGAAGACCCAGCCATACCAATCTTGGTAATATACCCAAAAGATGCCCACCATGCCATAGGGACATATGTCCCACTATGTTCATAGAGGCCTTATTTGTGATAGCCAGAAGCTGGAAACAACCTAGATGTCCTACAACAAAAGAATGGATACAGAAAATGTGGTTCATTTACACAATGAAATACTGCTCAGCTATTAAGATTGAGGACATCCTGAGCTTTGCAGGCAAATGGATGGAACTAGGAAATATCATCCTGAGTCAGGTAACTCAGACCCAAAAGGATGTGCATGATATGTATTTACTAATTAGTGGATATTATTCAAAAAAAGTACAGACTACCCAAGATACAGTCCACAGGACTCAAAAAGATCAAAAAGCTGAAGTGCCCAAGTTAGGATGCTTCAGTCACACTTGGGAGAGAGAGAAGAAAGCAATCACAAATGAGAAGGGATGGAGGGATCGGGGAGGGAAAGTGGACAGGAGGATAGTTGGGGGAAGAGGGGAACTTGATCTGGTATTGGGTGACAGAAAAGGACTGAAGCCCTAGGGCCAGAAGAAAGAATGGAAGCATGCAACCTCAAGAGATAGGAGGGTTGTGGGAACCCTCCAGAATGCTCCAGAGACCTGGGGGGTTAGAGACTCTCAGGAGTCAAAGGCAGGGACTTTAGATGAAATTCTAGACAGTAGGGAGAGGGAACTTATAGAGCCCACCTCCAGCAGGAAGACAGGGCATCAAGTAAGGGATGAGGTTGCCATCCCACAGTCACATCTCTGACCCGTAATTTTTCCTGTCTGAGATGGCTTAACCTTTAAGTGTATTTGCTGCCCCTGAAGAAGGTCAGTGGTTCCCAGAACCCATATGGGATCACAGCCTTCTGTTCCAGGGTCTCCAACTCTTCTTCTATTCTCCCCAAGTACCAAGCAGTTACATAGTGTTCATACATATATTATAGCAAAACACTTATGTATATACATTAAAGCAGATAAATAAAACAAACAGAAACAAAACAAAACAAAACACCTTTTGTTCCAGACATCACTAGTAGTGAGAGGAGGCTGAAAAAAATTGCGAGGCTCCAGTAAATAATCAATAATATGAAAAGGTAAATAATGTTTTTATATCTTTAGAAAATTATCCCTCCAAAATATAAAAGCATCCTAAAGTTGAAGGACAAAGTGTAAGGTCATGAACATGTGGCAGGATTGGATGAGGTAAAAACATCTCCCAGGAAGATGTTTTTACCTCAGGAAGAAAACAATAAACAATAATCTCCTGATGTTTTACTCAGGAAGAAAACAATAATCTCCACAGAAGTAGATGTTCCTAGAGAAATTTTCTAAAGTGTTTTAAGGGCTGAGAATGTAGCTTAATGTTAGCATGCTGGAGACCCTGGCTTCATCTCTATCACCACAAATATACTCAGATATAATATACAATGCCATATTATTCAGGAATGAATAAAAATGGTTACCAATTCCTCTATTACATTGACAAATCTTAAAAAAATCATGCTAGGAGAAAGAAAGAAACTATGTCAGAAAGCATATGATATTTTTATCTAAAATAGAAGGACATTTTTAAGAAGAGGATATTGTGAGAACTGTGATAATGCACATAAGAATGAACATGTTGAGATTATTAGAATTAACTATCAATGTAGAACATGAGGGGAAAAGTTTATCAATAGAGGTTTCAAGAGCAAAGGCTAATTATGAAACATAAATTTTTATCCCTCCCTCACTTCACATAGGAAAATAGACTCTAAGTAAATTGTACTATGAAGAGTAAGGTGTTATATCAATCTCTTGGTAACAGTAAAATTTTCTTTTGTTTTAAAATCCTTGCCTATAGTCAATTCACTATGACAATATACTATCATTTAATGATAATAATAAACCGTATGATATAAATATTTTATCCTTATCATATAGACAAGGAAATAAAAACAAAGCTAGTATAATTCTGAATAACTTGGTCACTTATTTCTATTGTATAACAAATGTTATAAAGTAGAATTTTAAAGGAATCAAAAATGTTAAATCCCATCTTGCACTTACTTCTTTATATTTATGATAACAGATTTAATATGTATAATCTTTCCAATCCTCAGTTCCTTCACATTCAAACAAGTGCAATACATTTGGCTGATATTAACTTAAGTAGTTGCAAAGGTCAAATGCATCAGTCTATGTGAAAGAGATCTGTACACTATTTTGCCATTAGTAATGGAAGAATTTTCTAAGGGAGAAACACAGTAGCCACCTAGAAACTGCCTAGGAGTAGGTGTCAGAAGATCAACATTTGTATCTCATCTTCTTCTCTTTCTAAGGATAGGATTTTGGAAAATTACCTGGTATGTTTCTTGTCAGTATATGGCAGTTATAACTATGTACCAGCAACTCTTTTCTTTATGTGTATAAATGCATTTAACTATTACACAGCCTTGTGTACATGCTCACATCACACTGTATGTGTACAGAATTAAAGCAGAAATATTCTGCAGTTTGCCTAAAGTCATAGCACTAACAGTTGTGAACTCAAAGCCAGAATTTTATAATTAGACAATCAGGCACTAAGATTACTCGTTTTTCAGTTGTTTATTGCAAAAACTAAAGATAGCATATGGAAAAATGAATAAAATATCTAAATGCAATATAAACAATAAATTATGACTGTAGTTGTGTTAACCAACCGAAACTGTATATTTCAAGGATGAGTAGAGGTAATAAACATGAGGACTAGTGGAGAACATAAATCAGAAATGAGAAAAATAACTGAATTTTCTAAGATGTTAAGAGTCAAAAAAGGGTAGTTTCGAATTTAGGAAGAGAACAAAGAGAAGCATCCAGATATTCTCCCTTGCATCCAGGAGCATCAGTAGATGATGAAAGATCAAATGGGTAGCCATATGGAATTAGACAAAGATACCACGTGACACCAAAAGCACAACCCATACAATCAATGAATGCATATTAGGTATCAACTGGGCTGAATCAACACTCATATTTGAGGTTGTTAGGATTTGGGAGCTTGTTGCCATGGTTACTTTATACACTCATGGAATTTGTCCTGATAAAGATTCTTAAATTAGCTTATTTTTGAAGATTTGTGTACCCTATAAAAGTTGTGTGACTCCTCAGCATGCTTATAAATAAGAATTTGTTCATTATCCAATAGTCTCCCAACATTTTCATATGAAGCTTCTTAGATTTAACGAAATAGAGCAATCTGTCGCTTGACTTTTCTATGACATTCAAGATACTGAAGTTTTTGAGAAAAGATTGATTTAGACACAAGTTTAATGGAATTAAAAATGTGTGATTAATGACATCTGTTTTTCAGGCATGATAGCTGCTGTAAGATTAATTAATACCTCATATAAACTACACATTATACTGTACTTTGCCTAAAAAGAAAGATAAATTTGTTAATTTTTTACATTAAAAAATCATAATCCCTACTGGATACTAGGTCATGAAATTGCATCATTTTAATTTTTTCTTTCCAACCCTTTCTGAATTTCAGCATTATTAAAATATTATGAATTTAATTTTTAGTGCTATGTGTTGCTGAGAAAGCTAAGAATATCCACTTTCATTAGTTAGTCAATGCAAAAGGAAAATTCACTAAGACCCTTAGGGGTTTGGCCTCTAAGGCATCAGATTGTAAACTAGTTGAAAGGTGTTTCATTTTAATATTTTTGAAGTAGTGGAAAAAAATAAAAAGATTATAGGGATACAGTACCTTAGTAAATGTTTGTATAACACTGACATGAGATATACACTGGCTAAACAATATATTCATAATATTTTAAGTGAACTTCATTTAAAATCGCATGAAGACTAAACCTAAAATTCAGATTAAATAATAGACTTATTTTATGATTCTAGTAATAACTTTCAAATTTCTTTGTAGACAATAACTAGGTGATATTAGGCACATTCTGATTTGACATATTGAGAACACCTGGAAACTTATAGAGTTATAGCTCTCTTGAATTCACACTGAGTAGTTTGAAACTAATATCTATGCTCTTTATACTAAGGAATGTTGCTTTTCTCTGTATGGGGGGGTGACTGGAAGGGAATGACAAGAAGATTTTTTAGAACTGGTAGTGTTTATTGATGAAAGTGCTGTGCTTAGCCACTTGTAGGCTATCTAAAGGAATGTTTCATCTATAAACTGCAATAACTCTCTGAAATTATAATTAATTTACAGATACATATTGTATATTATTAACAAAACATTATTATGTCTTTTCCTATAATAAAAGCCTATATATAAATGTATATGTAGGCAGAATTTTAACCACAATTACTGTGCAATTCTCTAAAAATTTCACATAGTAGCCAATTCAATGAAACAAGTTGTATAAAATTAGAGATTAAGAGGAGTAAATCAGAAATTTTCATTTGTCTTAACAGTCAGAAAACATTCCACTGTGTAACTATGTTCAATGCTCATGTTCAATGTTCATATTCAATATTCACAGTCAATTCAATTTATTGAGACCTAGACTCTTTCCATTTCCTAGCCATTTTGATTGAGCACCAATGATAATGGATCAGCAGGCTGTTAAAGAGTAAGATATGTATGAATTCATTGCTCATTTTGAAGTAGAGTTTTGCACAGGGTAAGAGAGATAATGATGTAATTAATTCATCTACACAGTTATTTACTTTGACCTATACTTTTGCTTGACAATGCTATCTTTTTGGTAATGTGTATTGTGAGCTTCATTATCAATAGAGATGTTAGACTTTTGGCCTACTATTATTTTTTAAATTTATATTCTCTCTTACATTAATCTCAACCAGTTCCCCCCCTTTACAATTTCACTCCTCCCAGGCTTTTCCCCCATTATCCCTCTTTCCCAGATCCACTCTTTTCCATTTCTCTTCAAAACAACCAAAACAAAACAAAATTTAAAACAAACAAACAAAAAGTTTTCCAAGGGATATCCGGAATACAAGATACAAACCTTTATAACAAAGCTGAATGCATCAACCCAGTAAGAGAGTAGTAGGAGAGGGTTCTATGCTCAAGCAAAATAGTCAGGAATACCTGCTCTCCCATTGTGTCCTACAAGAACAGCAAACTGAATAATTATAAGATAAAAGCAGAGTACCTAGCTCAGGCACAAACAGGGTTCAAGTTTAAACTGGAAACAAACTAGATATCCCTTAACCAAAGAAATGGATAAAAAAAAAAAGTGGTACATTTATACAATGGAGTGTTACTCAGCTATTAAGTACAATCACATCTTGGAATATGCAGGCAAATAGACAGAACTAGAAACAATTCATCTTGAGTGAGTTAACAAAGACCTAGAAAGACAAACATGGTATATACTCACTTACAAGTAAACAGCACCTACTAAGTAATGAATAATTGTAATATAATACATTAACCTACAGAGGTTAAGTAAAAAGGGGAGTGTATAGTTATCCCAAGATAGGAGAAACAGAATAGATTTTGTGAGTAGACTCAGGGTAGATTGGGATAGGCACAGAAATGTTCAGGCAGAGGTTGAGTGAAGCATCCATAGAGACACTGCAGGTACTGGTAGACATTTGGTGGGCAATGTAGAAATCAAGAGCATTGGAAACTCTCTGAAATCTACAAGATAACTCTATGGAAGATTTCTGGTAAAGGGGTATATGAAGCCTCATCAGACCATCTTCTATAACCAGGGAAGGCTACTAGCAGTGGAGTGCCATCAATTCAGACACAAAACCTTTGTTTTACAATCTGTCCTGCTTGAAAGATATGTTGGGGTAGTGGTAGTACAAAACTTAGAGAGTGACCAACCAATGACTGGTCTAACTGAGGCAATACCACAAGAAGGAGTTCATGTCAGACATGCCCTGGATGATCATGAACCAAATGGTGGAGAGCCTGAAGTCCCAGGATAAAATCAAACATGGAAAAATGTCAATGAAATGATTTATAATGATATTCTGCTATACTCATAGATTGCTGACTAGCCCAATTATCATCAAAGGAACATCATCCAGCAACTAATGAGAGCATATGCAGAGACCCACAGCCAAATACAAGGGGGAGCCAGGAGAACTCTGCAAAAGAGAGGAGGGGATGGAGCTGAGAACTCCATGATTTCACTGCCCACAGAATCAACTAAGAAAGGCTCATGTGGGCTCACAGAGACCAAAGGGAATTTTGGTTTTTAAGTGGCATCCTATTCTACTCTATTGCCAAAGCAATATGTTTTATGCCAGTTGCACCCTGCATTATTACTGAAATCAATTTAAATTCTGCAGTCTGATTTGAAGTACAGATGATGATACCTTTAGAAGATTTTTTTGTTGTTTAGAATTATTTTGGCTATCCTGAGTTTTGTATTTGTATAGACACTTAAGGTTTCTAGGAATAATTGTGTTGGAATTTTGATAATGATTTTATTGAATTTCTACATTGCTTTTGACAGAATGACAATGTTCATGTATTAATCCTGCTGAACCATTAGCATGAGAGTGGTCTTTTCATATTCTCCTTTCTGTGTATCTCCTATTCCTTTTCTCAGTATTTTAAATTTTCATTGTACAATGGCTTTAGCCCTTTAGATATTTGTGTCACAGGTAATCTTATTTAGGTTGTTTCATAGATTTCTTTCTCCATGTGTTTGGCAGTTGTATATAGGAAGCCTACTGATTTTTGTGTTAAGTTTGTTACCTGAAACTTTACTGAAAGTATTTACTTGTTGGCGTTTTCTGATGGAGGCTTTATGGTCTTTGCACTTAGACCTATCATCTTCATACATCAATGCTTTGACTTCTTTTCCTATATGAATTCCCTTTGTCTCCTGCAGTTTTTGTATTGCTTCAACAAAAACTTTAGGTACTTTGTTAAACAGATTTATGAGAGTGGACATCTTTGACTTGTTCCTGATTTGTTTTTCTGCACTTAGTAAAATTTTAGGTGTAAGATTTTTATATATTATGGTATTATATAACATAATAAGGTTTTCTAGGACCTTATCAGAAAGAGAGTTTGGAACTTGTCAAAGACCTTTTCTATACCCAGGGAAATGATTCATAGATTAAACACTTTTACATGTTGCACTATAACTATTTATTTTAGATATTGAAGTGATCTCTGCATTTCTGAGATAAAAGGAACATGGTCTTGTATAATATTTTTATGTTATTGTATTTAGGTTGCATGCATATTATTGGAAATTTTCACATCCATGCTCATAAAATATATTGGTATATAACTTTCATTGTTGTTATTTGTATCAGGGAGAAAATGGCTTCCTTTTTTACATATATTAAGATTTATGTATTAATGTATGTCAGTACTCTACTTGCATGTACACCTATATGACAATGAAGGGCATCAGATCCCATTATAGATGGTTTTGAACCACATTGTGGTTGAACTCAGGACCTTTGGAAGAGCAGCCAATGTTCTTAACTGCTGAGCCATATATAAGTATGAGAGAGAGAAAGACACACACACACACACACACACAGAGAGAGAGAGAGAGAGAGAGAGAGAGAGAGAGAGAGAGAGAGAGA
>JADRCC010115397.1:0-10356 GCA_019843855.1 Hylomyscus alleni
GGTGGTGGCGCACACCTTTAATCCCAGCACTTGGGAGGCAGAGGCAGGCAGATTTCTGAGTTCGAGGACAGCCTGGTCTACAGAGTGAGAGTGAGTTCCAGGACAGCCAGGGCTACTCAGAGAAACTCTGTCTCGAAAAACAAACAAACAAAAAGTTCTAATACATGCTGAAGTATAGATGAACTTTGAAAGCATTCTGAGTGAATGGTCTGCCACAAAACAGCTGGTTTTTTGGTGTCCCTCCAACCCCCTTGAGACAGTATCTCACACTGTAGCCCCAAGTTAGCCTAGAATTCACTATACTCAGGCAGGGCTTGAACTCATATTAATCCTGCTTCCTCAGGCTTCTGGCTACTAGAGTGGAAGGCATGAGCCACTATGCCAGATAAAAGATCGTATAATAGTATAATTCTGTCTACAGAAAATGCTCAAAATAGGCAAGTCTATAAATACAGGTAATGAATACAGGATTTCTTTTAATGGGGGGAGTGTCAAAATTCTCTAAAATTAACTGATTATATAATTCTGTGAATATGAAAACCTACAAAATAGTACTAGTGTGCTTGAAGGGAGGCATCTAAGTACATTTGCTTTGTGTTTTTGTGGAGGGGGACTGGGGATAGGGTTGGGAGTAGGTGTCCTCTGTGTAGAGATTGGAGGGCAGATAGCATTCCAAAGTAAATTCTCTCTTTACCATGTGTTTTGTAGATATACTAGGTCTAACAGGCTTAGTGACAAGTTCCTTTACCTGTTGGGCCATCTCTCTAGTTCTGAGAAATTAGTTTTAGATAGGATCTCACTGTATACCTCTGTTCTGGAACAATATATATATATATCGATATATATATTTATAGACAGACTCGGAGATTTGTCTGCCTCTGCCTCCCAAGTACTGAGATTAAAGGTATACACACCACCATATCTGGCTACAATTTAAAAGCAGAAAAAGCAAGCAAGTCCAGAAGCCTTTCCTGAGGCCAGAGCTTGGTCCTCGATTAGCAGCCATGCTGAACTTTAACCTACAGCAGCTCTGCGGACTCAAGTGCCGGGACCTGAAAGTTGAAAACCCAGAGAAGTATGGTTTTGAGCCAAAGAAGCTGTTGGACCAGCTGACGGATATCTACTTACAGCTGGACTGTGCTCACTTTGCTAAAGCCATCACCGATGACCAGCGATCGTACAGCAAGGAACTGTTCGAGGAACCCATTTCGAAGATGCGCAAGGCAGGAATCAAATCCACCATCTCAATCGAGAAGTTTAAGCTTCTTGCCGAGAAAGGGAGGAAATTGTGGCGAAGAACGGGCAGAAATTGACTACAGCGATGCCCCCGACGAGTTCAGAGACCCTCTGATGGACACCCTGATGATGGATCCCGTGAGACTGCCCTCAGGTACCATCATGGATCATTCTATCATCCTGCGGCATCTGCTCAACTCCCCCACCGACCCCTTCAACTGCCAGATGCTGACTGAGAGCATGTTGGAACCAGTGCCAGAGCTGAAGGAGCAGATTCAGGCATGGATGAGAGAGAAACAGAGCAGTGACCACTGAGGCCCCATCGTGCTCCTCAGCTGGAAGCCGCTACCCAGCCAGCCAGGCCAGAACAGCATCCGCCTGGCTGGAGGCTGCTGCTCCAACCTGTAACCAGATGTGGCCAGATCCTGAGAGCCCACCCCGAGTGACCAAACAGTGGAGAT
The DNA here is from genome assembly GCA_019843855.1 of Hylomyscus alleni. NCBI lineage: Eukaryota > Metazoa > Chordata > Mammalia > Rodentia > Muridae > Hylomyscus > Hylomyscus alleni. The sequence continues at coordinate 1,698 of JADRCC010115397.1, forward strand.
CTGAGGGAAGGACAAGAAGAGGATTCCTGTACATATATTTAAGTGACAACAGTCAAAGCTTGAGGGACGAGTTTTCGATGGCTTGTGTAGTAGAGCGCACCCTCAGCAGCGAGTGGGTCTGGGCAGCTTCCCTGAGCTTATGTTTTGTTTTGTTTGTTTTTTTGATGTGACCAGAGAACTCTAGACAGTTTGCTGCTAAGAATCCCCCCTCCCTCACCCCACTTGCACTGCTGTGGGTTTTTAAAGAGAAACAGATCCAGACTCCTCTCCCGGCCCTCCAAACATGTATTCTGTGAGATAACTGTGCCTGCAACAAAGTGTTAATCTTGGGATCGTATTTTTATATCATATTCACATACTTGTTTTTTTAATTGGTGTTAGATGACATGATTAATAAAAAAGGGCAAGATATTTTCAGAAAAAAAAGGGGGGGGCAGTTGTGACCCCTCCCCTCTACCACCCAAAATGGATAGTAGAAGCCATCTTTTGCATGTACTCAGAATCTTAATTGATGAGCCACTTATCTAGCTCCCTGAACTTAATAAAATAGGGGCCGAGGATATAGTTTAGAGTGAAGCTTGGGGTGTGAGGATGTGTTGGACCCTAATTATATTCTTATAGAATGTGGCAGCACGTGACTAATCTCTTCAACTCTAGAAGTAGAAGGATCAGGAATTTCATCCTTGGCTACAAAATAAGCCTTAAATACCAGTCTATCTCCCTAGGTGGAGTGCTCTTTTTCAGACAAGCAGGCCACTGGGTTAAATACCATCAGTAATGTATAAAGTAATATGTCTCAGTATCATAGATGACATGTAGGCTTTTATTTAGTTCTCCATTTGTCATTTGGGAACCACATATAAATGCAATCTTGTTTTGTTGGGGTTCTTCCCCCACCCTTTTATGGTCAAAATTAATCATCTGAACCAACACACACTGAGACCAGCTATTTCAGATCTTCCTTTTTATGGCCTTAACTGTAAGTCTGGCAAAATTTAGAGAAAATATTCCCAGTAAGAGACTGCAGCTGGAGAGGGGGTGTGGCCAACAGCCGCATGTTAGGCTGTAAGGAGAAAAATCAAGAGTGAGCTCTTATTTCCTACTGGCTGAAAATATACAGCTGTTGGTGACAGGCTGCATTCTTTAGTAGTGACTTTATTTTTCCTTCACCACAAGCCAGACTTGTACTATTTCCAGCCTTGGATATTATTTAGGCATGTCCCCCACTGCATTGTTTTAGTTTCGGAAATTGTATCATATTCCCTAACTTGAATAAACAGCTTTTGAGAGCAGGGTCTCCTTGTAACTCAGTTGTCCTTAGACTTGCTGCGTAGCCAAGGATAATTTTGAACCTGCGATTCTCCTGCCTTCGCCTGAATTGCTGGGGTTACAGGTGTATTCTGCCATGCTGGTATTGAATCCAACTTTAAGAGTGAAGACACATTTACTTTTGGAATGTGGGTGGGGCAGAAGTTGAGACAAGGTCTCTTTATGTAGGCTGGGCTGCCCTGGAATTCATTGTAGACTAGCCTCAAACTCCTGCTTCTGCTTCCCAAATGCTAGGATTAAAGGCACATCTTAAATTTTCATTTGTTTCATTCCTGGCTTATGTTAAGATTAGGGCCCTAATCTTAACATAATGCACCAGAAAAGAATATTTTAGAATTTTTCGACCCACTTGTCAGAACCAAGCGGTAAATATCTAACCCATCCCCATACTGTTTTCTGTTCATTGTATATTGTGTTTTCTAAAGGAAGATTTTTATTTAATTATTTCTTTAGGGCAAAAACTTTTCGGTACCCTTCCATCCAAGTAGATGGGAAACTAAACAAAGCATTAAGGAAAATATCGTTTTGAAATATATTTGCTTCTCAGATTGAGTTCCATATTACCTCAGAATTTGGATATGTAGAACAAATCTGTTTCCTATCTGATAAATGACGGTTTGATAAGACTTTTTAATCCAGTGCTTGGGAAGCTAGAGCAAAATGTCAACATGGGCTTACATATCAAGACTCTGCCTTTTTGTTTTGTTTTGTTTTTTTTTTATTTTTCAAGATAGGGTTTCTCTGTATAGCCCTGGCTGTCCTGGAACTCACTCTGTAGACCAGGCTGGCCTCGAACTCAGAAACCTTCCTGCCTCTGCCTCCCAAGTGCATGGGCCACCACTGCCTGGCATAAAATTATAGTTTTTGGTTTTTATTTTAAAGATATATATATATATATATATTTGACAAGTACACTGTAGTTGTCTTCAGATATACCAAGAGGGCATCAGATCCCATTACAGATGGTTGTGAGCTACCATGTGTTTGCTGGGAATTGAACTCAGGACCTCTAGAAGAGCAGTCAGTGCTCTTAACTACTGAGCCATCTCCCCAGCCCCTGTTTTAAAAAGGGATAAGCTGGGAGCTTAAGATGGCTCTGCAAGTAATGGGTATGTCAGATGGTTAGGACCTGAGTTCAGTCTGCCAGACCTACATAGTGGGAAGAGTACCAACTCCATGTTCTCGGACCTCAAACACTAAATACAGAAATATAAGTAAAGAGTAAAAATGATTTGGTACAATAAAGGGAAAGGAAGAATCTAAAGGAATCAGAGGATGACTAACCTATTGTCATTCTGTTTGTACATCCACCTTAGGAGACTTAAATGAGGTCATCAGTGGCCTAGATCCTGAGCTCCTGGTTTATGTATTTTCCTTGCCTCTTATTTATCTGTTTATTTACTTGAGACATATTTTCACAATGTATCCCTGGCTAGCCTAGAACTTGGTATCAGGCTGGTCTCATGCTAGAAGCAATCTTCTTGTCACTACTTTACCCGTGTTAGGATTATAGGTATGAACCATACCACCCAGCGATATAACATTCTTTAAAAACATTCTTCTGGCTCAGGTATTAAGTAATATGCTAAAATTATATTTAAGTGCCAGGTCTGAAATTCTATGAAATGCATTTCTTTTTTTCTATTATTCTGTCATTAACCTAGAGTCAGCATGGAAATTCTCAATTGAGAAGGTTGTAGAAGAAACAGAAGTATAGTTTGGTTTTGGACCCAAGTTAAATCTAAAGCAATAAGCCAAGTATTGTCATTTAGAGAAGAAATAACTGATTGTAATTTGTATCAGTTTTTTTCCCCTTTGCTTTTATTATGCCTTAGTCCAAATCATTCTTATCATAACATGTTATAAAATTCTGAAATGTGATAGGAGTGCTGTAAATTTTCAGCAATGTGTTTTGTAATATTTGAGTTAGAATTATGTGCCTGGGACACAGATAATTGCTGCATTAGTCCAAATGCATGAACTATCTTTGTATTCATAGAGGTGGTTACAGCCAGTGTACTCAAATAGTCTTTAAGTGTGTTGGCCTCTAAATCTACTGGTGTTTTATGTGTAAAGAGACTCTTGTTGAAGGCTGGTGTTTCTGTTAATCAGCAGTTTAGATTTCTTACCTAGTTTATAATTATCTTTTTTGTGCTGTTTTCTTGTACATAGGAAATGATTAATTGGTAAACATTTAAGGTTTATATTGAGGTAGGAGGAGGTGGCAGAGTGAGCACCAATATTAGTCACTCCTAAAAATATACTTTCAAAACAAAACCAAAAGACTCAGTGTTGTGGCTTGAACTCAAGCTTTAATTAGATATTAACAATGGGCTAAAGATTCAGGAAATGTTTGATACAATAAACTGGAATGAAACCCTGAGGAAAGTAAATGGGTCACTATACTTGTAGCTATTATTAGGTAACATTTTAGTAGACTGTTTACATCCTATCAGATGTTTTATACAGAGGAGCAGAGCCTGTGCCAAGGTAGTTTGCTTTTAATTCCAGCAGAGGGAGGTGGATAACCCCGTCTGCATAGAGAGCCCTTGGCTTAAAAGAAACTGGAACAAATATCAATATAGTCTTTGTCATAAATGATTATATAAATTTACTTTCACTATAGTTCAGTGAATCTTTAATTTCTTGAGTCAAGGTCTCAATGAATAGTTCAGGCTGGCCTCAGAAGGTCTTGATTCTTCAGTCTCTTTATCCACAGTGTTGGGATTTAAGGTGTGTGAAACCATCTGGCTCTTTTGAAATGGTGTTCTGCAGTCAGAGTAGCTGAGTTGTAATCCTAGCTGATGCATACTTAAGCATTCATGTGTAATGTGTAACACTTAAAATTCCCATTTATCTTTCACAGTGACCCTCATTAAACATGAGTTGATACACAGATGTTAAATAACCTGGTCAAGAATTTGGGGGCCAGGAGGATAATTGAGACAGGGTTTCTCTGTGTAGACTAGGCTGGCCTTTAGCTCACAGAGATCTGCCTGCCTCTGCCTCCACCTCCCAAGTGCTGGGATAAAAGGCGTGTGCCACTACCGCCCAGTTTGTACATTAGTAAGAGAGACAATCTTTTTAACTGTAAACCATGAAATTTACTTACTAAATATAAAACTTGGAAAAAGTGTGTCTAAGATGAATTTGCCAACATTATCAGTGATCGTGATTAAAGGGTCACTCATTAGATAAGTGTCTAAAGTCAGTGAGATATAGTCATACTACTCCATTTATCCAACCTCCCACTTATCTAAGGGCCCATTTTCCTTCCCTGACTAAGCAAGCTAATTTAATACACCCTAGGAAATAGGTTTTAAATTCAATTGTTTGTTGCACTTTTGTATTTAGGAACAAGTTCCCGTTCCCATCTATCATCCGACACCTAGCCAGACTCGGCTAGCAACTCAGCTGACTGAAGAGGAACAAATTAGAATAGCTCAAAGAATAGGCCTTATACAGCATCTGCCTAAAGGAGTTTATGACCCTGGAAGAGATGGATCAGAAAAAAAGATCCGAGAGTAAGTAGTAATTTTATGTATTTTAGAGATTTGTGTGTAGTTGTGGGTTTATATTTTTTTCCTATGATACTGGAGATTGAACCTAGGACCTTGTGCCAATGTTCCACTAAGCTTTATTTCCAACTAGAAATGTCAGCTTTTGGAATTTACTTTTTTCTCATACTTAGGAAGCCTATGGAATTCTGTATTAGAAAACCTGAGTTAAATATGGCAATAAAGGAGAATTCCTGCATGCTGTTGTCTATTTATGACAGTTGATAGTTAAAATCATTTATCTATTTCTGGTAGCTTTGTTTTATCAGTTCTCCAAGGAGTTAACGTTTTGTAAATAGGTGTTAAACCTCTTGTAAACTCTGAGCTAATTAAAGGTCCTAGGCATTTTACACACCCCCCTCCCTCAGTTTTAGTGGAGGGAGGGGGTGTCTAAAATGTTTCCTGTAGTCTTAACTGAGGGGTGAAAATCTAAACTATAATTCTAGAGGGAGAGTTGAGTAACTTAGGATTCAGAAATACTTAGCCAGGGGTGGGTGCACACCTTTAGTCCCAGTATTGGAGGCAGAGGCAGATGGATTTCTGAGGCCGGCCTGGTCTACACAGCAATCTCTAGGACAGCCAGGACTGCATAGAGAAACCCCGTCTCAGAGGGGGAAAAATGTAAAAACTACTTTCTTAGGTTGTATGGCTGTCTTATTTATTTTTTTCACTAATAAAATAACTGAAACTAAAATAAGGGAGAAAGGGTTTATTCTGACTCATGAGTTCATGGAACTCTGGTCTATCTTGGTGGGAAAGGCCTGGCAACAAGACTTTACTCTTATCTGTGTTGATGGGTCTGTGAGGTAGCTGCTCACATTGTACTAACAGACAAGCAGCTGAGAACTAGACTGGAATAACAATGTGTTAGTAACTTTTTTGCTGCACTGACCAAAGCTACTTGGTTTACAGGTTACTGTCAGCCATCCAGGGAAGCTAAGAAAGGAACTGAAGCAGAGGCCAGGGAGAAACCATGCTTCCTGGCTTACTCCCAATATGGTGTGTTCAACTTGCCCATTTAGACTACCCAGGAACCACCTACCTAGAGATTGCATTGCCCAGTGGTCCAGGCTCTCCCATATCAATCATTAATTTAAAAGCCTCTGTAGACATGCCTCCCACAGGCCAACCTGAAGGAATTTTCTCAGTTGTGGTTCTCTCCAAAAACTAACCAGCACAGATGGCTAAGCTATAGGCTCCAAGGCATGTCCTTAACTGACCTATGTAACGGGTTTTTTAACCTGCCAAATATTGTCAGAGAGGGGGTCCAAGGATCCATATACAGGAGTCTATGGGCGATAGTTACAGCAACTATTGATAGTTAAGACTATTCAAGTTTTAGTGATATGCAAAATCTTTCAAGTCTGAAGAGTAGTTTTATTGTCTTAATAGCACAGCTATTCTAATTGAGAATGGCTTTACCCACAAACACAGATCAGATGGGTTTAATGTTTGTCTGTCTGAGCTATAGCATCATTTAATTAATACTACCACTTAGGAGCAAAGTCTGTTTAGAGCATTGGTTTTGGACCTCTGTAGAATTGGGTTTCTTAAACCTGTAGAAAAGTGCAGTGGACTTGAAAGTAAGGTAATGAAGACAGTTTTAACTTGGAGCACACAAACAGTAGACTGAATTAGTCATTCTGTTTTGCTTTTTTCCTTTGCTTTGTTTTTGAGACAGCTTTCTGTTTGCAGCCCTGGCTGGCCTAGAACTCTATGTAGATCAAGCTGGAGTAAAACTCAGAGAGCCTGTGTGTCCAGAATACTGATTTCAGTGTGCTACGACTCCAGGCCTGGGCATTCTGTTTGTACTTGTAGTTACTGAGGATTACTCCTGATTACTCTGCAAACTCAGCGCTTGTGATTTTCTACCTAAAGCACCATAGTAGATGTCTCTTGTAATGTGTAACTTTTCAGGCACAGCATGGGTGTGATCCTTCATGGAGTCTGTTTTTCTTTGCTCAGTTTAGTTGCTTTCAAGGCTTAGAAATCAATAAACTATGAATGTCTCAGTGCTTTGGTAATGAGGTAACAGGGAAACTTAGGTATATGACTATTTTACTTGTGTGTACTTAGATTAACAGTAACACTCTCTCACTGATTTCTTCCTTGCTCCCTCAGGTGTGTGATCTGTATGATGGACTTTGTTTATGGGGACCCAATTCGATTTCTGCCGTGCATGCACATCTATCACCTGGACTGTATAGATGACTGGTTGATGAGATCCTTCACGTGCCCCTCCTGCATGGAGCCAGTTGATGCAGCACTGCTTTCATCCTATGAGACTAATTGAGCCAGGGTCTCTCATCTGACTTCAAGTGAACCATCAGTTTGGGTGGTTTTGATCTTTTGTCACTGAGCCCAAAGAGCCAGGGATTAGGAATTAAGATCATGCACAAAAGTTTCCTAAAAATTCCTGGATGGCTGCAGATATTGAGGAAAGTATGTGATATTTTAGAAATTTAGGGGAAGTAGGATGGATGGTATTTTTATGTAAAGCCTTGACCCAGTGTTTAAAATATAATTGTTATTAGACCTTGTTCTTGCTCCAGTACATAGGAATTGTGTAAAGTGTTACAGCAACTGTACATGTTTAAATTGTGTGTGTTGAAGCTTAGGAAAAAGATAGTTGTTATTTTTCCTAAATGAAATAAGTTTCTTCTCCCACTCAAATTCTTTTCTGAAAAGTTACTGACATTTGGGTCAAGGTTTTATTAAAAGCTACATTTTATAACACTGGCACAAAAAAAAGTAGTTTTAAGCTTGTTTGCACAGTTCTTTTTTTCCATTGGAAATGGAATTCATTGCCTTAGGTCTTTTTAAATAGTGTATTATCGTTGGGGCTGGCTCTATGCTTGAAAACCAGTTTATTTATAACCTGTTGTAAGTGCTATATTCTGTTTGCAGTTAGGAAATGCATAATTCAAAGTGATCTCCTAGCTTGTAAGCAAACTGAGATGCACTATCCCTTTTCTATTAAACATGAGTTGATGTGTGAGGAAACAAGGCTAGCAAAGTGGATTTGATCTCCCCTTCCTTGTGTGCCTGACCTTATTGTTTTGGTTGTTAACATGGTAATAATTGAAAGTCAAGTTGAAATTCAAATACTAATATTTCTGATCTGTTGAAGCTTTGAACTATGCCACCATGCTTATGTAAAAATGAAAGTGGCACCATGATGAAATAGTTTCTCAGCTGTAGCAGTTTTGATTCTCTTTCCTGTGACCTCTTTCCCCATCGTCTGGAACCATAGCAAAAGGATACTGCATCTCTTGTTACTGTAGTGCTGAGGTTACTGAAGTTACAGAAACACATCTAGTCTGTTTCATAGAAGTATCTGTTAAAGTCTTGCTAGGTGACTGACAGGAAAAGTAAATGTGTTATGTTTTGCACACCAATGCAGCAGGATTTGTATAACCACATGACTTCACAGTTGTGATCTCAAAGGAACTTCTCCTTTTCTTTTTCTTGCAATTAATGTAAGAATACTCTAAATCTCTACACTTCTAAGGATTAGAGGTAGAAATGGTCTAGTAAAGACGGAATGTTTATCCATTTAGCATGTGTTTATTTTTCCTTTTGTTCTTGAGGTGATTGTTCTTCCACTCAGTGACATTGTAGTTAAAAAATGATGAGCAGAAGCGCTCTCCACCTTACAAATGAGAAATATTGAAATATTCTTTTATATTGTGTTAAGTACTTGACTAACACTTTTTTACATACAAAAGTTTCTTTTCTTTTTTTTTTTTTTTTTTTTTTTTTTTTTTTTTTTT
>JADRCC010115398.1:0-11370 GCA_019843855.1 Hylomyscus alleni
TTAGTTTTTTCAAGACAGGGTTTCTCTGTGTAGCCCTGGCTGTCCTGGAGTTCACTTTGTAGACCAGGCTGGCCTTGAACTCAGAAATCCGCCTGCCTCTGCCTCCCAAGTGCTAGGATTAAAGGCATGCGCCACCACCGCCTGGCTATATGATAACATTTTTATGAAGAGAATTCCATATTTGGGAGGCATAGCATCACAACATATCATGATTTAAACATGGAATTTGGAGTCAGGCATTTTGAATAGTGTTTTCTTCACTATATAAAGAGTAGTAAAAACCATCTGGTCCTGGGCTTTTTTTCTTTTTTTTTGATTGGGAGACTTTTAATGACGGCTTCTATTTCTTTAGGTGTTATGGTATGATTTAGATGGTTTATCTGATCCTAATTTAATTTTGGTACTTGTTATCTGTCTAGAAAATTGTCCATTTAATCTAGATTTTCCAGTTCTGTTGAGTATAGGCTTTTGTAGTATGATCTGATGATTTTTTAAAATTTCCTCAGTTTCTCTTGTTATGACTCCCTTTTAATTTCTGATTTTGTTAATTTGGATACTGTCTCTGTGCCCTCTTGTTAGGCTGGCTAAGAATTTATCTATCTTGTTGATAAAGAACCAGCTCCTGAATTTGTTGATTCTTTGTATAGTACTTTTTGTTTCTACTTTGTTGATTTCAGCTCTGAATTTGATTATTTCCTGCCATCTACTCCTCTTGGGTAAATTTGCTTCTTTTTATTTTAGAGCTTTCAGATGTGCTGTTAAATTGCTGATGTATGCTCTCTCCAGTTTCTTTTTTGGAGGCACTTAGAGCTATGAGTTTTCCTTTTAGCATTGCTTTCATTGTGTCCCATAAGTTTGGGTATCTTGTGGCTTCATTTTCATTAAACTCTAAAAAGTCTTTAATTTCTTTCTTTATTTCTTCCTTAACCAAATTATGATTGAGTAGAGCATTGTTCAGCTTTTTGTTGTCTTTGTTGTTTATTGAAGACCAGCCTTAGTCTCTGGTGATCTGATAAGATGCATGGGATTATTTCAATCTTCTTGTACTTGTTGAGGCCTGTTTTATGAGAGATTATATGGTCAATTTTGGAGAAGGTATCATGAAGTGCTGAGAAGAAGGGATATTCTTTTGTTTTAGAATGAAATGTTTTATAGATATCTATTAAACCCATCTGTTTCATAACTTCAGTTAGTCTCACTGTATCTCTTTTCAGTTTCTGTTTCCATGATCTATTCATTACAGAGAGTGGGGTGTTGAACTCTCCCACTATTATTGCATTCTCTAGAATGTGTGCTTTGAGATTTAGTAAAGTTTCTTTTATGAGTGTGGGTGTCCTTGCATTTGGAACATAGATGTTCAGAATTGAGAGTTCATCTTGGTAGAGTTTTCCTTTGATGAATATGAAATGTTCTTCTTTATCTTTTTTGATCACTTGGTTAAAAGTCAGTTTTAATTGTTATTAGAATGCCTACTCCAACTTGTTTCTTGGGACAATTGGCTTGGAAAATTGTTTTCCAGCCTTTTCTCTTATAATGTGTAGTATATGTTTCTGACATGTACCAAATTCTTTTTAAAAATTGAAGTTTCAGATGCCTATTTTACATCCCGTATCTAAGTAAATTGTACTTCAGTACAAATTTTATATATGTAGAAGTAAAATAAAATAAAACCAAATAGAAATAAAATGTAAGTCAATAGAAATACTTTTTTTGAAGAAGATACTTGAGTTGCTTTTGAATTTAGTAAAGAAATTTTAAGTCCTAAAGCAAAACTGGTCCATTTGTTGTTTTGAATTAAGTTCTGTTCAAGAAAAGTTAAATGACCATAACAAAAAATGAGTGAGAATAATATTAGGGAAAATATATGTAAATTTATGTGATAATATAATGATGGTATAACACAGATTATCCCTAAAATAAAGGGGGAAAACCCAAGTTTTTAAATGAAAGGATGTTCATGATTGAAGACTGGCAAAGATAATTTTAGCTGGCAATGGTGTAGGAGGTGATGAACCAAAAGTTCTGTTTAGGGCTAATTTAGAATATGATATGCCTATTAGATGTGTAAGGAAGTTGTTGGGTAGGCTTTAATTAGCCTGAAATTCTGTCTGAGATTCTTTTCCCTTTCCATTCCTTTTAACATCAGAGGTTATTTGAAATGCCTCCCTTTCAGGAAACCTCTCCCTGACATTGCTACCCTAAGTCAAGTCCCTATCTCTGCATTATTTCTTCCTTCCAATTATTTCTTCCAACCTCATTAACTGGTTGTCTGTGCAAGTCAGGTAAGAAATATTGAGAAGATTCAACCTTCACCGGGGCTTACATATCTGGGCTTCATTTCAGCTATTTTCCGCTAAGCCTTAGAGAATAGTTAAGTGAAAGGATGTCTTATCCTCTGTTAAAATAAAATTTGAATACTCATAAGATTCAGCAATGTATAAATAATAATATTACAGAATGCGTAAGAGCCATTATGCTTCATGAGAAGTAGCTATAGGTAGTTGCATGAACACTCAAGATGTGAAGCTTGCTAACATTCTCTAGTAGATAAAAGGGGTGGAGAGGGTCAGAAAACCCTAGATCAAGAGGCCAACCACTTGTTCCTACACCTCCCTGACAACTCTATGAAGTTTTGTCCCATCTGTGTGTAGTACTGGGAAATATGTGCTATATAGAGTATGAAAGATTAAATGTTAGGGAGACTCCATCTTTTCAGGTACAGGGAAGTTGTCATCCATGCTGAAGTAAGTGTGATATATGTGTTTTGGAATCACCCATGCTTTTTTAAGTAAACCCTAACCCATACTCTGTAAATAAGTCCAATAAACTGGAATGTCAAGTTGAATTTTGGTTTGGTTTGGTGGAATTATACTTTCATCTGTTGTAGTTGTCCTACATATGAGTGAGAATTTAGTGCTATCTCCCCATTGAAGGTCCAGGTATCACTTGGAGACTGAACAAAAATAAGTTTGGGAGAAAAAATTGCATGGCATGGCTCTTAGTAGTAAGGTCTGCAAGTATGACTGGAGAGTTTGAAGATGGAGCATCTTTATGGGGAAACCAAACATATTGTCCCTTCTTCATAATATGTGTGATGGTGTCACTTCTTCCTATTGTGGTGTTTGTATGAATCTTCCTGTGAGTAAGTTGTGTAACTAAGGCCCAGATAGCTGGAGGTACAGTGTCCATTTGTAGAAACCAATCATGGCCCACTTCTTCTATGTAGTACAGAGTAACATGCTAGTTTGTTAACTGGAGTTTTTTGTGTGAGTATGGAGGTACTCTAAAAATGGTTGAAAGGATAGGAAATGCACATAAATAGGAAAGAGTGCACTGTGTTTGTGGTTGCTATTATGCAATTGAGTCTGACAAGGAGACTGGCGAAAATTTGCTTGTATAAAGAAGGATTTACAGTAGGAATAGGATGTGTATCCTTTGTATTAGCTTTTTCTTTATAGGAAATATTGGAGAAAAAAGATGGTGAGCTACAGTTGTCTTATGTCTGGGGCAGAAAGAGAAAAAGTAGAAATCATAGCTATGTTAAGTAGGCCCTCATGGGATCAAAATCTTGGAATCTGTGGTTAGAATCAGACAATGAGGGTGAAGAGAGCAGGGTAAAGGTGTTGGAATATATTCCTCAGATTGGGCCTTCAGTACTGAAGAAGGCAAAATAAATGTTTCATCATGCAGACAGGGACTTAATAATGGCCCAATACAAGAAGTTATGATAATCAGGGAATACACAGAACCTGAACTGCTTGAATTAGGAGAAAATTGTAAACAAGGAAAGAATGCCTATTTATAGTCTGTCTTACCAGGCTGTGGGACATGGAAGAAGATAGGTTCAGATTGAATACTCTGGAATCTGTGACTATCAATTCTTCCTTGAGATAAAGACTGTGTAACTTGACTAGGACAGAAATCAATCTCTGATGAACTAGTATAAAAGGTAATAAGAATACTTGCTTATCACTGGCTGATGTCCTAAAAAATATCAAGGACAGGAAGAAAGAAGAAGGACAAACAGAAATAAGGAAATGACATATGAAAGGAGCAGTATGGAGAATGTTTGTTTACATAACTGCAGGAAAAGCTTATGCAGTGATTGACAACTCAAATCTTATAAGTCTTACTCATGGAGAAAAAGGAATTACTGCCTAGACTACATGTTTTGGGTAGATTCTGGGCATATCTAACAAGGATAACTTGATGCCAAAAACACTGGCTAAAATATGTCTTTATAAATGAATTAGGAATAGAGCTTTTCTGTCTTCAGAGAGAAGAGAAGACAACTGCTATGTTACCATGAGTGTAGAGGGTTCAACCATCCCTATTTTATGAGAATTTCAGGTACAGTTGAAGAAACTATGTGATATCAATGTGAAAGTCAATTACATTTTGGGGCCAACCATTTGGTTGGATTTGAAATTTGATTATGATTTCTATGTTCCCTAAGTATACAGTCTTGGAATCATTGTATATTTTCTATAAATATATGTTACTAGTCGTGGACCTATGTTTATGAAAGCTCTGAAATAGAGCCAACACAGCTGAAACATAGACTCTGTGAGATGACATTATTCCTTGTTTCAAAGGGTTGATATTATGTCTGCATTTCGCTAATGTCTCCACTAATGACTTTGAAAAGAAATTAAATGACATGCTAATTATATTTGAGGTGATGATAAAGGAGAAATCATTGTAAGCATTATTGAGATTCCAAACAGTAACCTCTTTGGGGAGCTTAAGGATATAAGCAAAAAGAATGCCAGATTTAACCTATCAAGTAGAAGCAATCATGCAGGGAAAATTATCAAAAATAAGATATTTTAGTCTAAGAAGAATACTGACTGGAAATCAGCCATGCTGTGAGCATTTGGCAGTCACTAGAATAGAATTAGGCTAAATAAAATTCTCAAGCAAGGAATGAAAAGATTCACACTGAATTTCTAACTCCTGTCTAAAAAAACAATAACATTCTTACTTTGACATGTTGTTCTAAGTGTCAGTGTAGCCCACAGACAAAGAGACTACAGAATTTAGTGATAGACTCTCTATTCAAAAAGTGTTCCATATCAGTTTTTAAAGGCACCAGAAATCTCGATAACATGGGTAAAATTAGTTACAAAAAGGAGGTTTAAGAAATAACTTCATTTTACAGAATACTTTAGGAAAGCATATGATAAATGAAAATAAATAAATAAAATAAATAATAAATAATGTAATAAAAATAATCTGCATTTTTAAAGTTTTATTGCACTATGATGAGAAAAGTTACATGATTTCAATTTATCTGAATTTGTTAACATTTAAAAACATATTTTATGTAAATAGAATTAAATCACATTCTTGCTTCCCTTTTTTTCCCCAACTCCTCCCAGAGAACCCCCTTCAATACCTATAATATCTTTTTTGTCATATTCTTTAAAATTTATAAAATATTATAACAATTAAAATGAGTATTATAAAAGTTGTTTGATATAAAACAAAAATCATTTAACAGTCTTATGTAGAGGCTTGTCTACAGCAATACTGAAAATACATTTTTATCAATATAAATTTTAAATAACTCCAAACATATTAACTGTACATTTGAAAACAATAAATTACTACTAGTATTTTCTTAAATGAATATAAATATATAAAGTCTTTTTGTTTGTTTGTTTGTTTTGTATTTAGTAGAACTTAAAATCTTGGCTCTTAACTGTGGTATAAGCCCAAAATAAGAACAATTTTTAGACATTGGATTTCATTGTAATAAGGCTGTACTTCAATGACCCTCACATCACCAAAGGATTTTACCTCCATCATAGCTAAGCTGAGAGTTGACAGTTCTGCTGTGCCAAGGAATGAATTGTAGGTACGATTTTTGGATACCGATTTCCTGCTATGGTCAAAGCTATTTGACTTGAGTGAATGAGTTTATTCTTAGCCCACAGAGAACAAGTTATATTCATTTAAGAAATGGTGTATATATTAATATGGTCTATCCATAAAGTCATTCACCAACTGTTTCAATGAACAATGGTTCTGCTAGGAGGGTGGCACAGACATTAGGTGAGGGTAAGAATCTGGTTAATTTGGAAAAGCATTCATCTCAGAGAAAGAGTAACTTATAAAGTCCTCTTCTTCAAAGTTGATACAAGTGTTACAAATGTCAAGCAAAGTATTCAGTCTCATTCTTTGTTGTTCTCTTACAAACTCCCTCCCAATTTAATTGTCTACGTTTGTTTGGGGTATATAAATACTTTTGAAATATGTAAGCTGTTCTGAAAACCATAGCATAGTGTAAAAAAATGAAATAAACAATATTACTACTAGAGAGGCTGAGATAGGAGAAGCAAGATTTCAAGACCCTTATGTGGTACATAGCAAGACAAGGTCACGAACCAACAAGCTGTAAGTGTGTATGGATTGTACAATATTGGATCTATTTCTCCAATTACCAAATTAAAGAGACCATTGGATGAGAATTAACAAATTTCTAATTCCTCATTTTTTTTATTTCAATCGAATAGGATATGTTGTAATATTAATTTTCATGTCAAGATATTAAGAAAAAATAATTGTTACTTCCTGTTGTTTTTGTTGTAAGAGGTGGAATTAGATTTGTGTGGATTTGTTGAAAGATTAATTTCTTGCTTCTTCTAGAATGTAGTTTTGCTCCTTATGTTGATGTTTTCCATCTATTATCCTTTGCAGAGCTGGATTTGTGGAAAGATATTGTGTAAATTTTGTTTTGTCATGGAACATCTTGTTTTCTCCATGTATGGTAATTGAGAGTTTTGCTGGGTATAGTAGCCTGGGCTGGCATTTGTGATTTGGTAGGGTCTGTATGACATCTGCCCAGGATCTTCTAGCTTTCATAGTCTCTGGTGAGAAGTCTGGTCTAATTATGATAGGCCTGCCTTTATATGTTACTTGACCCTTTTCCCTTACTGCTTTTAAAATTCTTTCTTTGTTTAGTGCATTTTGTGTTTTTATTATTATATGACAGGAGGAATTTCTTTTCTGGTCCAGTATATTTGGAGTTCTGTAGGCTTCTTGTATGTTTATGGCATCTCTTTTTTTTAGGTTAGGGAAGTTTTCTTCTATAATTTTGTTGAAGATATTTACCGGCCCATTAATTGGGAGTCTTCACACTCTTCTATACCTATTATCCTTAGGTTTGGTCTTCACATTGCATCCTGGATTTCCTGGATGTTCTGGGTTAGGAGCTTTTTCCTTTTTGCATTTTCTTTTTTTTTCTATTTTTTTAAATTAGATTTAAATTTTTTTTAATTATTTACAATATCTCCTTCCCCAGGTTCCCCTCCAAAAAAAGAAATAATACGGTGAACTAAGAAAGATCCCACTAAAGTATACTCGTCTAATGGAATCATCCTACACTGTCAGCTAGCTTTGGCCTTGTCATGATTGCAGATGCCTTATGGTCGTAATATTTTCTGCTATAAAGGAAAGTCAGTATTTAAATATGCAAGAAAAGGCAACTGCAGCTTGATGAGCCATAGATTCCATTTAGAATATTTTCCCTCACATTCATTTTTTGCACCTGCAACCAGACTGTAAACTTGAGAAGAATCTCAGTCACAAAATTAGAGGCCACAGTGGAAATTTTTCTTCTGAGAGTAGGTCATCAAAAAGAGCATGCTGAGTCCAGATGCAGAAGAAATTAGAACCTTTGTTTGTTCTCTCTTTGAGGACAATTGTGCCCTCTGTGAAAATTACATATTCCCTCCTTGTACTGTTGGGGGTGGAATGGGGAGAAGCCCATTAAGAGAACAAAGAAGGAAGATACAGGAGCCCAAAATTAGGAAGAAGAGTTAGAAAAATAATTGAGTTTCAAAAACTGCTAAGTCATTAGGACCATTGTATAAGTGGAAAAAGTAGAAGTAGAGGAAATGTGTGGTACCTGAGCTTAGAGAACAGATGAACCATACTGAAATAGTGGCAAACCGGTGATGGTTTCTCCCATATTTTCCTTTTCAACTTGAACCTGATACCCTTTCTATACTTGTGATCAGTTTCCTTCCTCTTTACAACTATAGGCATTTTACAGGTTGTTTATTTAGCCTCACCACCTAGTATCTCCTATACCTCTTAACCCTTAACTAAAGTGCATTTCTTCTAATTACTTCCTATCAGTTTAAATTCATTCTCTTTTTTAAAAAGATTTATTTATTATTATATATAAGTACACTGTAGCTGTCTTCAGACACACCACAAGAGGGTGTCAGATTTCTTTACAGATGGTTATGAGCTACCATGTGGTTGCTGCAATTTGAACTCAGGACCTTTGGGAGAGCAGTCAGTGCTCTTGCCCACTGAGCCATCTCACCAGCTCCAAATTCATACTCTTAAAAGTCAGCAATGGCATATAAAAGTTTTACTCACAAGTTCAAATATTGTTCTCAATCTGTCCCTGTACTTATAAATACCTGGTGACATTTGCTCCTAAATATAACAATATTGTAACAGCCTGGGTAGTTGGCTGCTACAGAAGCAGAAAGCGAATTACCAAGATATTAATAAATTTACCATTAAGACCAAAATAAAAGGAATAGTTTATTAAGTAAACTATTGTAATTGACAGAAAGTAGAACATTGTTTGAAGTGTAGGACAATGATCAAGTCATGGATGAACATTCTCCATTTGGGAGAAATCTTTTAACTGGTAGGGTAAATTTCTTTTTGTATAGCATCATGACATGTAATTCATGCCATGTAAAAGAAGACAGTCCAAATCAGCCAGTACCAAATTCTGGGGGACAGTGTGATTCATTATACATAGAAATTGTATCTAGGCAATATCTACTAATGAAATTAGGAAACATGAAATTAGGAAACATGAAATTAGGATAGTCATTGTTAGGTTACAAAGTGCTAAGACTTATGGTATCAGGTTGTAGCATTCTGATGTTTTAGATTCTTAGATCATCCTTGTGAAATTTCTCTAGTAGAATACCACCATAATTTTATGGTCCATTATATATGGCAGTTGATAATTTCATGCTGAGAAACTACATTTCCAAGCTTCCCTTGTGGACTACAGATGTCTCCTCTGCCCATATAAGGGACAAGTTCCCATCTTCCTATATAGGCAATTTGACCATCAGTACATGTGAATAACAAAGAAGTCCCTTCACCGTGAATAAACATAGTCTCATCTAAAGTTAGATAAGGCCTTTTTTCTGACTTCTATCTTTTTAGAGCTGCCCATTAAAATAATCTAGAAGCTGCTCCTCTACAATATAAACAAAAATAACCAAAGAAATACCAATAACAAGATAAATTAATTCTTGAGAAGTTGAAAACAGTATTCAATGTATTTTAACACCTGAATCATTTTAGAAATGTAAGAAGTAGCTACTTCTGTTAGTTCCATTGTACCAGATAAGCCAGAAACGTTGAGGAAATTTCATACTTTATGAGTAAATGGACATTCATCACTAACCAGGATTCTAACTCCAGTGCTGTGATTTTTAAACATGTGACCACCTTTTGGAAGCTATCTTTGTCTCTGCCATTTTACTATAAATTCAACATCTTTTTCTCCTACTGGATTGCCTTGTCCATCTTCAATATGAGGGCTTTTGCCTTGACTTCTTGTATCTTGTTTTATTCCTTTTGGTTGTCTTCTCTTTTCTGAAGAGGAAATAGAGAGGAAGTAGATCTTGGGAAGAGGGTCAGTGTGGACAGATAGGAGAGTTGGAAGGAGGGGAAATGGGTCAAGATGTATTATATGAAAGAACAACCTGTTTTCAGTTAAAATTAAAAAGTAAAATTAAATTCCCTATCTGTAAGCCTAAGCTACGTTCTTTCCTTTCTCTATTTCTTAATGATATAACTTTTTCCTCATTTGCCAATATTTCCATCTTTAAGTATAAGTAATCAAAAATAAGGAGGTTTTAGTATTCTGATGTACATATGCATGATAATAGCAATAAAACCCACACAGCATTTAATATAGAATAATAGGGCTTTCATTTAGCATGTATATAGGTTTATTGACAAAATAATAAATATTTTTATTGCAAAAAGCTTTTACATACAATGCATTTTTAATTTTTTTATTAGATGTTTTCTTATTTTCAATATCTCCTTTCCCAAGTTCCCCTCCCCTAAAAATAAATAAAATAAGAAAAAACAAAATAAAATAAAAAATAAAACTAAAACAATCCCCTGTTCCCTCCCCCCTCCCCCTGCTCACCATCCCACCCATTCCTGCTTACTAGCCCTGCTATTCCCCTACACTGGGGCATAGAACCTTCACAGGGCCATCATCTTCTCCTCCCATTGATGACCGACTTGGCCATCCTCTGCTATGTGCATACTGCTGGAGCCATGAATCCCCCAATGTGTACTCTTTGGTTGGAGTTTTAGTCCCTAGGAGCTCTGAGGGTACTAGTTAGTTCATATTGTTGTTCCTCCTAAGAGGCTGCAAACCCTACAGCTCCTTGGGTCCTTTCTCTAGCTACTTCACTGGGGACTCTGTACTCAGTGGATGGCTATGAGTCTCTACTTCTGTATTAGTCAGGTACTGTCAGAGTTTCTCAGGAGACAGCTGTATCAGGCTCCTGTCAATCAGCACTTGTTGGCATCCACAATAGTGTCTAGATTTGATGATTGAATATAGGAAGGATCCCCCGGTGGAGCAGTCTCTAAATTGTCCTTCCTTTAGTCTCTGCTCCATAGTTAGCCTCTACAACTCCTTCTTCCATGGGTATTTTTTTTACCTCTTTTAAGACAGAACTAAGTATCCTCAAAACTTTGGTTTTCCTTCTTCTTGAATTTTTTATGGTTTGTGGTTTGTACTTTGTGTATTCTGATCTTCTAGGCAAATATCCACTTAGCAGAGAGTGCATACCATGTGTGTTCTTTTGAATTGGGTTACCTCACACAGGACGACATTCTCCAGGTCCATCCGTTTTCCTAAGAAGTTCATAAATTCATTGTTTTAAATAGCTGAGTAGTATTCCATTATGTAGATGTACCACATTTTCTGTATCCATTCCTCTGTTGAGGGACATCTGGGTTGTTTCCAGTTTCTGGCTATCATAAATAAGGCTTCTATGAACATAGTGGAGCATGTGTCCTTGTTACATGTTGGAGGATCTTCTAGGTATATGTCCAGGAGTGGTATAGCTGGGTCCACTAGAAGTACTATGTCTAATTTCTGGAGGAACCACCAAACTGATTTCCAGAGTGGTTGTACCAGCTTGCAATCCCACCAGCAATGAGTAATGTTCCTCTTTCTCCACAACCTCTCCAGCATCTGCTGTCACATGAGTTTTTTATTCTAGCCAATCTGACTGGTGTGAGGTGGAATCTCAGGGTTGTTTTGATTTGCATTTCCCTGATGACTAAGAA
>JADRCC010115407.1:0-11767 GCA_019843855.1 Hylomyscus alleni
TGACCAATGCCCTCAGAGCTCCCAGGGACTAAACCACCAACCAAGGACTATACATAGTGGGACTGATTGTTCTGGCAGCATGTGTATAGTAGAGGATGGCCAAGTTGGTCATCAAGGGGAGGAGAAGCCCTTGGCCCTGTGAAGATTCTGTGCCCCAGTGTAGGGGAATGACAGGGCTGATAAGTGGGAGATTGTGGGGTGGCAGGCATGGGGAGGGGGGAGGCAACAGGGGTTTGTTCTTGTTGTTTTTGATTGTTCATTAAATATTATTTAGAAAATAAAATTTAAAAAAAAAAGATATAAGCTAACAGACTGTTACCTAAGCAGGACCCCACATTTTGCTGCACACAAGAAATACACCTCAATGTCAAAGACAAAAACTACCTCAGAATAAAAGGCTGGGACTATGTTTTCTAATAAAATGGGTCCCAAGGAATTAGCAAGAGTTGTAATTCTAATATCCAATAAGATAGACTGCCAACTGAAAGCTTTCAAATGAGATGGGAAAAAATATCAAAGGAAACATTCACCAAGTTAAAGTCTCCATTTTGAACATCTATGTCCCAAATGCAAGGGTACCACATTCATAAAAGTTTGGGGGTGGGGTTGTTTTTGTTTGTTTGTTTTGGTTTTGGTTTGGTTTTTTGGTTTATTTTTATTTATTTGTTTATTGATTTATTTTTCATATTTCAAGACAGGGTTTCTCTGTGTAGCCCTGGCTGTCCTGGAACTCACTCTGTAGACCAGGCTGGCCTCAAACTCAGAAATCTGCCTGCCTCTGCTTCCCAAGTGCTGGGATTAAAGGCGTATGCCACCACTGCCCAGCCATAAAGAAAGCTTTGCTAAAGCTCAAAACATACATTGAAACTCACAAAATAGTAGTTGAAAACTTCAAAACCCTACTCTTACCAATGGACAGGCCATTGAAACAGGATATAAACAGAGACACAGTGAAACTAATAAAAGTTATACTCAACAAAATTGGAAAATCTAGATGAAATCATTGATTTTTTAGAAAGAAACCATATAACAAAGTCAAATTAAGAGGAGGTAAACTAAATAACAGGCTCATATCCCCTAACAAAATATAAGAAATATTAGAAAACTTTCAACCAAAAAATGCCTGAGGCCAGGTGGTTTTAAGGCAGAATTCTACAAGTCCTTCAAGGAAGAGCTAATGCCAACATTCTTCAAACTCTTCTATACAATAGAAAGAGGAGGAGCATAAGTTAATCAATTTAAGAAGCCACAGTTATGCTGATATGTAAACTACTCAAAGACACAACAAAGGAAGAGAATTTCAGATCATTTTCGCTTATGAATATCCATGCAAAAATAATAAAATCCTAGCAAACCAAATTCAAGAACAGATCAAAACCATCATTCACTACAATCATGTAAGATTCATCCCAGGGATGTAGGTATTGTTCAATATATGAAAATCCATTAATGTAATTAATAAACAAACTCAAAGAAAAAAATCACATGATCATGTCATTAGATGCTGAAAAAGCATTTGAAATATATAAAACCCTTCATCTTAAAAGTACTGGAGAGATCAGGAATTCAAGGCCCTTAACTAAACATGATATAAGCAATATACAGCAAGTCATTAGCCAATGACAAATTAAATTGATGAGATACTTGAAGCAATCCCACTAAAAATCAGGCACAAGTATGCTCACTTTCAATATAGTAGTTGAAGTTCTAGAAAGAACATAAGAGAACAAAAAGAAGTCAAGGGAATACAAACTGGCAAAGAAGAAGTCAAGGTATCATTATTTTAAGATGATCTGATAATACTCATAAGTGACCTAAAAATATTCTACCAGAGAACTTCCACAGCTGATAAACAACTTCCACGAAGTGGATAGATAAAAATTTAACTGTAACAAATCAGTAGTCTATCATTATACAAAGGATATATGTATTGAGAAAGAAATTAAGGAAACTATATCCTTAATAATAGTTACTAATAGTATAAAATATCTTGGTTTAACTCTTACCAAGCAATTGAAAGATCTGTATCACAAGAACATCAAATATTTGAAAAAAAATCGAAGAAGACAACAGACGATGGAAAGATCTCCCATTCTCATGGATTGGTAAGATTAACACATTAGAAATGGCCATCTTACCAAACACAATATACAGATTCAAGGCAATTCCCATCAAGATTCCAACAGAGTTGTTCATGGACATGAAAAGAGCAATTCTCAATTTCATATGGGAAAACAAAAAAAACAAGAATAGAGAAAACAATTCAACCTTTTTGCTCCAGAATTGTTCTTGTTTAAAGGAAATGCTGGGACAAAAATGAGCAGAAACTGAAGGAAAGGTCATCCAGTGACTAGACCAACTTGGAATCCATCCCATATGGAGGTACCAAACCAACAGCATTATTGAAGCTATCTTGTGTTTTCAGACCAAAGCCTAGCATGGCTGTTCTCTGAGAAGACCAATCAAAAGCTGACTGAGATAGACACTGATACTTACACCCAACCACTGGACTGAAGTTGAGGACCCTTATGGTTGAATTAGTGGGAAGGATGGAATAAGCAAAGAGGAGGGCAACCCCAAAGGAACACCCACAGTCTCAACTAACCAAGACCCCTGGGAGCTCTCAGACACTGAGCAGGCAGCATACAGGAGCTATTCTGAGGCCCCAGATACATATACAGCAGAGGACTGCATGATCTGGCATCAGTGGGAGAAAATTTGCTTATTCCTCTAGAGATCTAAGGCCCCAGGGAGGAGGGAGGCCTGGTGATGTTGAGCATATTCTAGGAGACAGGATGAGGAACTGCGGGAGGGGTGACTGGGAATGGGGGCAATTGCTGGATTGTAAAAAAAAAAAAAAAATTAAACAGCAGCAGCCACAAATGTCTCTCTAGATAAATATTGTTTATCATGGGACATACTATTTGATCCATCTATGGTGATTATAAATTTTGGGGTGTGTAATAGTTTGGGCTGGCATCAGTGGTCTGTAATAGTCTGCAGCACATCTGTCTAGGCTCTTCTGTCTTCTAGAGTCTCCATTGACAAGTCAGTTGGAATTCTAATAGGTCTGACTTTAATATCTTTTTTTAAAAGTCTTTTTTACTTATAGTTTCTTAATATTCTTTCTTTCTTCTGTACTTTTAGTGAGTGAACTTTGGTTTCTGATCCAATCTAATTGGAGTTCTATATTCTTCTTGTACCTTTATATACATCTCCTTTTTAGGCTTGGAAATTTTTCTTCTATGATTTTGTTGAAAAAATATTCTAGACTTTTGAACTATTATCCTTCTCCATTCTCTATTCCTGTGATTCATAGGTTTGATCTTTTCACAGTTTCTCAGATTTCTGGATGATTTGTGTCCTGGCTTCTTTAGATTTAACATTTTGACCAATGTATTAATTTTTTCTATTTTATTTTCAATGCCAAAAAGTCTGTATTCAAGTTTCTTGTATACTGTTGATACAACTGGCATTTGTGGTTTCCGTGTAAAAGCCTAAATTTTCCATTTCCAGAAATCCTTCAGTTTGTTATTCTATCTATTTCTATTTCCATTTCAGGTCTTGAGGTATATTATACATTTCCTTCAACTGTTTGTTTATTCTTGGCTTTCTTTAAGGGATTCATTCGTTTCTTTCTATTATTTATGTTTTCTGCATTTCTTTAAAAGTTTTATCATTTCTGTGTGGGCCTATGTCTCTCTCCTGCTGCTGCTGATTAGCTGCATGGCAGGTTAGTTAAAAAGGAAGCAATGTATGAATGAGAAATTTTATTATAGGAAAGAGAAAATAGGCTGGTCATGTAGAGAGGAGGAAAGGGGAGGAAGGAGAGGAGAAGAGGAGAGAAAGAGAGAAGGGAGGAAGAAAGCAAGAGAAGAAAACAATAGAACAAAGAACAAGAAAGAGAGAAAGAAGACAAGAAAGAGAACAAAGTGCAGGAAAGGAGAGGGAGAGGGCAAGAGAGCAAGAGAGAGGGGAGGGGGGTGAACCACCCTTAATATTGTATGAGGTCTGGCTATCTGTAGGGTGGGCCATACCTGGCTGTGGTCAGATGACTGGGGGTAGAGTCCAGCTAGACTGCTGGAAGCTTGGGAGCATTGTCTACCTGATATGGCACACATCTCCTGCAGGGACAACTGTGAGAGGCTGTGACTGAAACAGGAGCCAAAGACTCAGGAATTATAGCCAAACTCCTTCCAACCCCTGCAGTCAGAAACTGCTCACTGGGACTCCAGGGTTCTAGGCCTATTACTCAACTCGGCCTAGGTTGCCTGAACAGACCACTACCCTATGTTTCTGTGTTTAAGGAATTCTGTCATCTTCATATAGTTTTTTTCAAGTTCTATTTCTTGTGATTCAGCTACTTTGGAATATTCAGGGCTTGCTGTGGTAAGTTAATTGGGCCATGATAGAGACATATTATCCTAATTGCTATTGATTGTATTTCCATGTTGGCACCTAGGCATTTAGATTGGAGATGATTGTAGGTCTAGGTACTGATATCTAGGTTCGACTTTTTTGTATGGATGTTTTACTCCATGGTTTCGCTTTCCATTCTGGATGTGTGTGATGGCAGTG
The DNA here is from genome assembly GCA_019843855.1 of Hylomyscus alleni. Lineage (NCBI taxonomy): Eukaryota > Metazoa > Chordata > Mammalia > Rodentia > Muridae > Hylomyscus > Hylomyscus alleni. The sequence continues at coordinate 4,579 of JADRCC010115407.1, forward strand.
TATTGCCTATTTAAATAACCCACCTTGCTGGGTTGTTCGCAGTTTTGCAGACTAGGATACAACATGAAGTAGGAAAAAGGGGTCAGTACAGGTTGGTCCATGGGATCTGTAGGAGATGTGTTCAAAGAAGAGAGTGGCCACATTTGATGTCCTATTGTAGCACTAGGGACGATACTGAGGGACTGGTCTGAGTAACAGAGAAAGCCAATTTTTTTTAGAACTTTGAGAATCAATAAAGCCGGGCGGTGGTGGTGCACGCCTTTAATCCTAGCACTTCGGAGGCAGAGGCAGGCAGATTTCTGAGTTCAAGACCAGCCTGGTCTACAGAGTGAGTTCCAGGACAGTCAGGGCTACACAGAGAAACCTTGTCTCGAAAAAAAAATCAATATAGAAAGTAGGTATTTGTCTTGAAGACCTTAGAAAATATGGTTTCAAAATTTCTTAGGCATAAAAGGTATTCACTTAACTAAATTAGTATATAATTTGTCATTTGTAAAATATTTGACTATTTAAAATTTGTATGTATTTTTTGAAAATACATAAATTTAACAGGACTATGAGGAACTCTTTAAAATGTTATAATTTAATAATGACTATGGAAAAAAATCTCACAATACAAACAATTTATTAATTGCTAAACAGGAAATCCCTAAATCATACAACTAACTAGTTCACAGGAAAATAAACATTCCAGAATTCCAATAATAAGATAAGGAATATGCACATATTAAAATAAATAGACTTTATACTAAAGACATTAAGGTACAACAAATTTAAAAGTTAATTCAGCAAACCAGCATTTCCTCCATTTTATTAAAACTAGATAAACAAATCCACAATGGTATAAGACACTTGTCAGTAGCAAGAAGTACTCTACTATAAATAATCATACATTATGTAGAAATAGAGGTAGTATCCACTCTAGATCTGAGATAGATTAACCACAGAAGAAAATAAAACAAAACAAAACAAAGCAAAAACAATAGTGACAGTCTCCACCTTCTTGTAGAGAGCGTAACTCTAACTCATGATGGCAGATTAGTGTGATACGGCATCAATGGCCAAATCTAAAACCAAAGTGCCTGTGAAGCACCAAGAAAGTGTGTCCAACTTGCTAGAGTGAGTACCCTTAGCAACTTAACACACATGCATATTAAATCATAGAAGACAGAAGCATCATTTCCCCTTTTGGAAGCTATTTCTGTATCCTATCCACTAAGGTTTTAATATCAAGGATAGGAAGTCTGATTTTCATAGCGAAATGTTATTTTCTACCATCCACACAAGGATAATTTTATGTTGTAATAAATACACTTATATGAAGTGCTTAGAGATTTGTCATTTTTATGAACATATTTTGAAAGAACATACCAGTTGCCTACAGATTTGTAATGTCTGATATTCCAACCTATTGAAGAACATCACAAACAATGTATATAAAGAAGTATTTTTGTCTAAGTTGGATGCTTCACTTTGTTTTAGCACAAAGTTTTCTTTTCACGATTTCAAAGTTTCTTAATCATGATTCCTGACTACTATCTGAATTCTTGAATCATATTTCTTTCAAAAGTGACTGCATTTCTGCTATTGTTCCAAAGATCCTTCCCAAGTGTGATTTATTGGGTGTACATTCTACAGAGATTCTATATTTCTAAATGTAACTTTAAACCACACTGCAGATCGAAAATGGGAAAGCTGAAGTAAGAGTGTCCAGAAATTAAGATAGCTGCTGACAAAACTAGGGACATCTGACAGCTACTGTTGTCACATAAAATTCTATTGTGAAATTGTTTCCTCCAGGGCCAGAATTGTACAAAATGTTGGTGTGCCTAGGGTCAGATGCTATGATTGCTTTCTTTTTGTCTTATGTGTTTGTTACCATTATTTTCAAGTTTTATGTTAACTTTTCCTTCTTCTTCTACTACTGTGACAGGAGTCTTGAGTTTATTAGAATATCTTATTTTATTTTTCATAACCTTTGTGTTTGTCTCTCCAGAATTATATTTTAAGAATGTATTTCTTGGTTACATTTTCTAATGAAGCAAGAACAATGGACAGTTTTTATTCTCAAAGAATGATAGCTTTGCATATAATAATACCTTCAAATTACATAAAAAACCTACTATAGTCAAAACATTTTGACAACAGTAGCTACATGTTGAGATTCCAACATCTCTAATGAGAAGCACAGCTTACAGGAAGATTTCTTTATGCTGCCATTGGATAATTTCTATTAATTAAATTACTAATTATTTCACATATTACAAATTCTTGACCAGATATATAAGAAACATAAGCAGTTAGCAGAAAGTCAAAATGAAGGCATGAGTTTACTTTGCACAGACCAGCTGACCTTCAAGCACATTTTAGAGCTATCTTGTGTTAGAGCAAAGGGGGTTACTTTTTTTGCTTGTTTGTTTTACCTAAAACAGCCAGTGACTAGGATTCCACAGGTAAGAAGCAATAGTTTGAATGAAACAGTCACCTGTCTGCTAAGCTTCTTTTCCAGAGGATCTAGGAGTTTGAGCTGTTTTCTGGCAACCATCTTTGATCATCATCTGTAAATTGTAAGCTGGAAAGGCTACTGTAGTATTTTTATTGGGCACTTTTAATTTTTTTTCCTAATATTACATACATAATATAATGAATTTATGTGATTCATTAGATTTTTCACTTCATTTATATTTTAAATTTTTCTATATATATTTGTATAGGTAGTGCATTTGTACTTTACTCAAAATCATTAGAAAACAAGATGAGTTTCCAAGAGTTTATGATGGCTTTCATGTCACACAGAAATGACAACTGATTACTAGGTTTCTTTCATCATTGCAAAGGATGAGCTTATTGATAAATGACCTTTACTCCATCAGTTATATTATTATTTGATAAGTTAATCACTTGTCCAAAATGAATTGCTTGGTCTGCTGTATTATTTAATCAAATTTGACCTACATAATTTTTTCTGACTTTTGACTAGTAAAAGCCCCAATTATGACAAGCAAATTATTTTATAGAACCCCACTCAAGAGATTATAACTATAATAAGATATTTGACTCATGATCATTATTCTTGAGAACTTTTCTTTTACTCTCTTTTATTGGTGAGCTAGATGAGAGTAAAGGTTTCTTCACATCTGGAGTTTTCATAATTATAACATTTTCTAGAAAGATGACACATCTTGATATTTGACTTCTTTATGAGGTAATATGGGGAAAGAGAATGCATTATATTTTAACTTATTGTAGCATTTTAAAATAACATGCATTTTGAATACAATGAGGTTTCCACTCTTCATGCCTACTGTCTTAGTTAGGGTTTTAAACCAATGAAGAAACACCATGACTATGGCAACTTTCATAAAGAAAACCATTTAATTAGGGCTAGAATATAGATTCAGAATTTTAATTCATTATCGTCATGGTAGCATACATGGCAGCAGGAATACATGATGCTAGAGAAGACGCTGAAAGTTCTACATCTTAATTCTTAGGCAGCAAAGGAGACTGTGTGCCACACCAAGTAAAGTTTGAACATAAGAGTTCATAGTTTGTCTCTACAGTGCCATACATTCTCCAACAAGGCCATACATCCTAATAGTGACGCTCCCTATAGCCAAGCATTCAAATACTTTTGTCCATGGGTAATGACATTCTTATTCAAATTGTCCCACTAACATAATACTGAATGAAATGTAAGCATCTATGATATTCTTCATTAGCTGTCTGAGTTATTATACTGGAACATAAAACAAACACAATCTATTTTTTTAATGCAGCTGTATTTTATAAACTCTACAATTGTAGTGACCAATAAATGTGCTTCCAGTGAACTTGCCCTAAAGTTGTATTATTACATTAACTTTGGACTTCTGTAATACTGAATGTGTGCAGTATTTTTTTCCATCTGAGTTATAACTAGACAATTTACTTAAAGGATTCCTTGATTTTTGAACAGTGCTTTGAAAGGTCTAACAGTGTCCTTTACATTCATGTTCTAGAAATCTTTAGAATCTCAAAGAGCAAATAATAGGAATAAATCTAGCATTTCTACTTATTAAACATCTAGTCTTTCCCAAACCATACATGTGCAAACAAACATGACCGCAAATCATATGTTGAGGGAGGTTTTTCAATTCGATATTTTGGCAACAGTGGTTTCTTCTCATATTAAAACCTTCTTAGATTGTCAAAGGTTTCCAGGATCACCAGCATTATAGTCTATATATATTTACTCATATCTAAGTAGATATTTCAAAAATAATCAAATGAAATTACATAAAAGAGAAAACAAGTCCATTTCTAAATATATAATAATCATTGATATTACTGCTTGATTGCTCAGGGAAGAATAAGGGATGTATTATAAAATACAAGATGAATATTGTGTTTATTTTTATGTTGAATGTTTTCTACTGCAGGTCATTATTAATCATTTCTGATTCACATGTACACCTTTTAAAAACATTTTTATTTAGGTTTATGTTTGTGAATGTTTTGTCTAAATGTATATAGGTCGTGAGCCATGTGCATGCCTGGTGTCCATATATATCGAAGAGGTTTGCATATCCCTTGTAACAGTAGTTATGTGTGCTTTTATACTACCTTGTAGGCTATGGGAACTGAACCAAGGCTGCTGTAAGAACAGAAAATGCTCAGAACCAGGGAGCTCGTTCTCCAGTCCCCAAATATACATTCTGAACTTTGATACATCACAACTTGTTTAGCAACAGTTTAGAAACTAATAGTAGACATAAATATGAATTAAGTGGAAGGTTATTACTATATATATTAGTATTAAATTAAAATAATATTTTCAAAACTAAACACATAAAAATACAATATTAACATTCAAAGAGTATACATAAATTAAAATCACTAATGAGTTCTCAAAGTATCATCTATATGATCCTTTGTGTTCTGTCAAGGCTAAACTTACAAATTTAACAATTTTCTTTATAAAACAGCATTTTTATAACAGTTGCATATGTTTTATTTATTCAGTGTAACTACAAGTATTTCCTAGCCAATGTATTGACTTGAGCTTTTTTGTTCCAAAGGAATATATTATGTGATATGTATGTGTGTGTGTATATATTTACACATATGTATATATGCATATATTTTAAAATTAAAAGTTCTAGCTCACATCTCCCTTTCTGACTCTAATCCTTCCCTTTAGAAATCATGTATGTATGTGTATATATATTAACATATATATATTTGAAACCTCTTTTACTTACTTGTTAAAATGAAGCTTTAAAATTAAAACATATATATATATATATATATATATGTTACAATCACAAAGAAAATGAAATTTGAAAAGAGCCTTCCTTCCTTCCTTCCTTCCTTCCCTTTCTTTCTTTCTTTCTTTCTTTCTTTCTTTCTTTCTTTCTTTCTTTCTTTCTTTCTTTCTTTCTGTTCTTTCTTTCTTTTTTTCTTTCTTTTTGTTCTTTCTTTTCTTCTCTTTTATCTACTTACCCATCTGTGGAACTATATATGCCTAAATATATAAAACCAAATCTAACTTTATAGTCTACTGAGTGTTACTTGTATATATGATTTTATGGATGTCAATTTGTTTGGTGTTTGATAAACAATACACAGTTCACTCTTGTCAAATACTGTGTCTCTCAGTCTTAGCATTCTTTAGTTGCATATAGATCATTGTGTAGGTGTAGAGTCCTATGAGAGTTGCCCCTTCCATAGTAGCATGTCTGTTGTTGAACTCCTTCATATTTTGTTTAGAAAGCCATATGCCTGAGATATTATTAGCATTCCATAGAAATTCTAGGAAATACAATTAATTACACAAGTTTTTATAGATCCTATGACTCTTAAAAATTCTCTGGTTCTTCTTTACATGTAGTAGATATATCAATTAAGGTTGAACTACCTAAAATCAACTTCTTGTCTACTTTTTAAACAGCCATGGTTATTTTTAATAATCTTCATTTGTTTCAAAGGAGTATTTTTATTAGGGATGACTTATATAAATGTAAGTACTTAGAATACATCCATATTATGCTAGCTTAGTAAAGCAGAAGTAATATGTGCTACTCTAAGACCTATAACCTCACTGTCACTGAGGTTGATAAATTTTTCAGTATTTGAGTAGTTGCTAGTTTTCAAGTACTAAGCTTGATTTTCTTTCCCTTAAATTGGAGTATATCAATTTGGAATTGGAATAATCAATAAAATGGGGATAGAGTGTAAAATAACACCAAGAATGTCTGAAAATATCATAATTAATTATATTATTATTAAACAAAAATAAAAAAAATGCAATTACATACAATATGTAAAAGTCTATACACATAAGTCAACGTGTTTATATATACATATATAAAAGTTATAGTACTTAGACTCACAATGGTCTCCAATAGAGCTTTAGACATAAAAACCACAAAAACCAAATATGAGAAAACTTCTTTGAAATTGTTTGTCAGAATGGTTCAAGAGACCTTCATACTATATTCTATTGTTGCTGTTATTGATTGTCCCCCTAGTAGTAAAAGCTAAATCCCTATTGATAAAGATACCATGCACTTTGGACACAAAATTCACAATTTTAGAGCTGGATATGGCTTGAAAGTCTGTGGATTAGTACCAGAGGTTGCCATTTAAGATTCTAAATAAGGGAACAAACAATAGTCACACTAAGACATAATGTTTATATACCATAAAAATGAACAGTGCATCATTATAATCCTAAGGATGCAATTGTGGCACTCACAGTAACCAACAGCTATCTAATATATCATTTAAAATATATCTTTGTATGATTAATTATCCTATAAAATGTTTAATATCAATATAACTTATCTTTCATTTTGTAAATTTAATCACAATTTAGAAACATCCCTCAATCTTTGACTTAAAAGTTGTTTTCAGTTTTAATGCTAAATGTATCTTGTTTATTAGCTGCTATTTTGCATTTCTCTATATAAAATGATTGCTATACACAAAATTATAGATGTTTTAGTTTTAGGTAACTTATAGGAGTTATAATAAAATAATTGTCAAAAATATTACAAGTGTGATAATATTAATGATAAGTATTTATTCATAGTTTATATAGTTTTATATTTGTCCATGGAAAGAACAATTTAATGAATTGTGTATTGACCTAATAATTGGATATAGAGTGCTTTAGTATAACAATAAACTGTGGATGTATTTTTTT
>JADRCC010115409.1:0-15009 GCA_019843855.1 Hylomyscus alleni
CCCCCAGAACTCCCAAGGACTAAACCATCAACAAAGGAGTACACATGGTCCCAGCTGCATATGTAGCAGAGGATGGCCTTGTCATGCATCAATTGGAAGGAGAGGTCCTTGGTCCTGTGAAGGCTTGATAGATGCCCTAGTGTAGGGAAATTGAGGACGTGGAGGTGGGAGTGCTAGGTGGGTAGACAAACACCCTTATAGAAGCAGGGGGCAGGAGGATGTAATAGGGTATTTCTGGGAGGGAGGGAAATCAGGAAAGTGGATAACATTTTAAATGTAAATAAAGAAAATATCCAATAAAAAAAGAATATGGGGCAACATCACCACTTTTTAGTGTAACAAGGATAACTAGGCAAGACTCTACAGAATATTGTCTTTATGACTATTATCCCTTGGCATCTCTTAAAAGGACACAGCCTGAATATTCTATGTAGTATATGTCAACCTAAATGTCACCACATCCATTCATGATTCTTGGAGACTTGTAGAATTTCAAGGATAAAAGTTCTCCTCATAAGAGATCTTTGGAACTTTTAAAAGGATACGTTCTAAAATACAATGGCATATATCACCTTGGTTCATGCTGTGAACGTTACTTGAGTTCCTGTGTGCATTTCTGCCCTTATGTGGGTAAAAAATATATATCATCTGTTCTTATATCTGAAAAGATATAAGAACATGAAGCTCTGATTGTTGGGGTCATGTTTGCTTTAACCACATATATGTGAAAAGGATAAGGAAATGTAAAAGTGATTGAAAAATACCTCATGTATACTGGAAAATTAAGCCTTAGTGATTTTACATGCACTGCTGCATGCTACTCAAAATCTTATTAAAGCTATCTGCACAAAATATAGTGATACTAAATCACATACACTTCCTAATTGACCTAAATAGAAAAGATTGCATGATCTACAGTACAGTATGTTCATTATTTCCCAAATGATTAATAAGAAAGGATATGTCAACAATATATTGTGATCTCTATGCTCTCTTGAAGAACATATGAACACCAAAGTCATATAATAATATTTATCAGGAAACAGCTTGCTGCACCAAATTTCTGCCTATTTCTTTTCCCGTCACTATTATCAAGTAAGTTCTACCTGTATACTTTGATGACATCTAATTTGACCTCAATTCAACAGGACCAATCCTTTATTGACCTGAAATCTAAAAGTAAGTTATGATTAGTACTTGCTGGTCAACAACGTCAATGAAAAATGATACAATCAATCTATCCACATTTAGTTTTATATAAATCATACAAATCTATCTTCACAAGATTTATTACGTATTCCAATATGCTTACCTCAGCAGCTGCAACAATACGTACTGAAAACCTGTGTTTGCCAAGAGTGATGCTACATACCTGTAGTTCTAGTACTTGGAGAAATAGAAGTGAGGATCAAGGTTATCCTGAGTTACATGGCAAATTCAACCCCAGCCTGGGTTGAATGAGACTCTGCCACAAACAAAAAACCAAACAAACAGAAAAACAAAAAACCAAAACAAAATAGTAAAGAAAAGAGTTGGCTTATTGCCATCAGCAACCACTATGGAGAATAACATTAGCTTTCCTAATTCAGGTCATGGGATCATGCTGGCACTTACCAGACAGGAACAACTGTAATCCTGATAATTCCTTTGATGCACTGTCAGGTCTTGTCTTGTCTCAGAGAAAAGCATACAGGACAACCAGTTTATAACCTATGTCAGTCTGCCTGTGCATGTTAAATGTCTAAGTTGTGACATGAACTCAAGATCCATCTACCCCACCTGGATACTTGAAAAATAGACAAATAGATAAATGTGTAGAACTTGTACTCCATTAAGAAATCTACATCAATTCCACCTTTGATGTCACACAATAAAAATTGTATGGAATCTTGCTAATGTCTCATAGTGAATATTGACTTCATATTATCCGTCAGTATACACCAGTGTTTGAACATATATATGCAAAAATGAGGCAGCATTATCAGATTTCTTATGACTATATTAAACATATATGAAAATATGAAGGTCTCCAAAGACTAAGTGTGGCCCCACTGCCTACCTGTATACAGTCCAAGAGTTTAAACACTACCTCAAGGCAATGCATAACAAACTCAGCTTAGGCACACAGTCCTCACCACCTCTTCTGGATATTCACGATCAGGTGACCTGCATTGCATAAGGCCTCTCATTCACTTACCTCTTCCGAGTGCCAATTTTCATTGTCAAACAAATTGGTTTTGAAACCACCTAGGAGACCTATCTCTGGCTGTATCTTTTGAAGAGTTCCTAGAGGTTTAACCTAGAAGGAAAGACCCACCCTGAATGAGACTGGTATCATCTCAAAGGCTGGGGTCCAAGGAAGCCAGAAAAGTAAGTACCACACTTGCAGAACCTATAGGGAAAGCTGGGCTGCACCTGGTCATGCAGGACTTTAACCCAAGCTACTTTGGAGGCTCAGTTAGGGCTCTCACAAGTTTGAGTTCCACCATACTTTTTCACCCTGAAACAATGTGAAGGAAATGAAGCTTACAAAAATATATTACAGAGTGCAATTCTCACCAATATATTGTCTAGTTCCTTGACTATGGCTGCTGATAGCAAGCACTTTGAATCCACCTTGCTATTTTAATGAATTCAAAGTGAATGTATTGTCAAGAAGGACCCCACATTACTCAGTGAGTTCACCCCAATACCACAGAACTCCAATGAGGCCCAAAGACCAGTAGCAATGACAAAGAAACAGGACACAAGGCCTCAACATTCAGTCTAAGCATAACATTTTCCAATCACATAAAATGCAAACTTTATAAACATGACTATGGGTAACATCATTTCCTACCTGCATATCTACCAGCGATACACAGCTGCAACAAGCATCACAAAGATTGTCAACATTTAACTGTGTACCTGAAAATTATTATCACCTATTCTAGGAATACATTAAACTCAGTACTTGATTTAATGTCATGAAGGCTTTCCTTGATGAATTCTTTTGTGGTTATCTGAGAAAAACAAATTGTGAAAGTTGTTAGTGTTGTTCAATCTATTTATACTTTTAATTTGTATTTGTATTGTGTCAGGACAATATTTATGTACCTCACCTCAAAAATTCCTGCCATTCATATACAGAATCCTGAACAGAACCTTTATGTTTTTTTGCAGATAATGTATTAAAAATAAACAGTCACCATCACTAGCATTCAAATATGAAAATTATCTGGAATGCTCTTATACCTCTACTATATTGACTTAAGTATGAATTATCAATAATGATAATTATAGTAAAATTCTTATAATGTCCATAATAATTCAATTTCTTGCATGCTCATGTAGAGAAATATGAGTTAGAAATCACATCAAATATTTATCTATAAATAGAAAAGAGCACATGAGTACAGTATTATATGTACAGCAGTCAAGATATCAATAGTATATCTGTAAAAATACCAAATCATTATAAAATAGGATAGGTGCATCCTTCTCATTCATCTGGAGACTGAAGATCAGATGGTATGCATTGAAATATGAACAGTCTTTAACTATCTCGTTATTTGTAATATCTATTCATAAATTTTCTGGACCACCTTTTCTCTTGAAGCAAATCTGAAATTATAAGCAAAAGTGTGTTTAAGGATAGAGCTTATTCTACTGGGACACTGTCCCCATTTCTACCCTTATAATTATTGCTAAGAGATATTCCATTTTGCTTCAATCATAGAATTAATTAGAGCTTAATAGTAAAATACCAGGAACATCCATCCTTTCTTAATTGAATACCTGTGAAACAGGATTTTTATTACTCAGTTGGAAATTCCACCAAAAGTTCCACCAAAAGAGGATAAAAGCAAGCCCTCAATATTCAGTCGTAACATTTATTTTTTCCATATTAAAAAATTAAACCTTTTCCTAGTAAAATTCTTAAAGAACTCCTCATCTTTTCCTACCTGAGCACGGTTCCAGAAGGGTTAAGGACATCTTTAATGCACACTTAAGTATCTATGAAGAGCATGTGTCCCATGCTCTGCTTTTGGTGTAAATCTTCATTTACTTGAATACCAGTAATATTCTACTTGATATTATTTCCTGGTTCATTGTGATGTAGGAATACATTATGACAAACCTGTTTAATAAGGGCTTCATTCTAGACAGAACACATACACGACCCAGTAGTTGGTTTAGCACTTAAGGATCCAAGGGCAACATTTCACTACTAGTCGACCTACACAGACAGCATTCTAACTGTCTGGAAAGGAAATTTGTAAAATTCAAAGCCAATATATTGCCAAAAATTTAGTCAATATTAGAGGGATGGATACTATAAAAGTTACCCAGACACCACTTTATGTATCATCACATGTATTAAATTCATATTAATCTCAGAAAAGGAACAATAACCACTAATACTTACCTGTAATGTTAGGAAGACTTTCATTTTTATTATCTCATAAGCCAGAGACAGGAAGATATGAGTGCCCCATAATTTTCATGAAATATACATTTGTAAATGGTAATATATTAATATGATAATCTCATACTTCCATACTAGCTAATGTCTTAACAGGATGCCTGCAAAAATATGTGTATGCAGAGTTAGGTACAGCCTTATCATCCACATGGAAAGGGAAGATCACTTCCTGCCCTGTGCTATGACCACTCTATCGCTGACATTATCTGGGGGCTATTATCATAGTTACCTCAATATTCTTCTACAGATTGGAACCTGAAAAAGAAACAGAAAAAAAGTATGATTCAACATAAGACATATTCTACCTTGACACCTGTTCATTCTGATTACAAGTATTATTATGGATACTTCTACATTATTTGGAAACTTTAAATGGTTAGACATTAACACCATTGTTGGTTGATTCCATTTATCCTTTCTCATCTGGGTGCCTCCAAAAAATTCCCATGCTTACTGCTGGGCTAGGGATGCTATAACAGTTACAATTAACGTGGACAAAATTCCCTGGACCCTCTTTGGTAAAATACCAATTTTCTCTGCATCAAGGCAGCTTTTTGGTTTCTAGAACTGGTAAGGCCAAAATTGTCTCCTCCCTGAACTCTAGCAACTAAACTCTGGTGATTGCAGTGTCATCAAAACTATTTTCCTTTTCAAAATGATCAGATACCTTCAGTAGTGATTTAAGTCCATATCAGCATTTACTTTAATACTTGCTTTGTAACTTAATAGCTACCCTGGACTGATGTACCATGTCTTGACAGGAACCTGTAAAACATATTACTTATGTGTAAAAGGACACACTTTGCTTCCTTGGGACACCCACAAATAATTTTGGAATCATCCATCTTTGTGGAGCTCATCAATCTACTGAGATCCTTGGAGGACTTCATGGGCAAACAACACATTTCTGTATGGAATACCTGAAATATTTCTGTGGTGACTTGTGTACCTAGGAACATCTGATCATTATTACTTTGGTATGTTCAGTCCACTGGTTATGGGATCAAACTGTACAATTCCCTACCTAAATACTTGTAAAGAAATCATGACAATGAATGTGAGGAGCACCTATATCACTTTATATCTGGAGATCAAACCCTTTATGTTTTATTTCATATACATTAGTATATACCTGCAAAGTGCAAATACCAGGCACTTACTAGTGATTTATCACTCGTTCTGGGCTGACCACAAGATTCTGAAGAAGATGTTATGAAATATATATTAGAGATAATTTACTTTATATCATGTCATTTCAACTAGATATATCCATTGTTTCTGGATTTTTGAATTATCCAAGTTTAAAATCCATGCCAGAAAGCCATGTTCCTTTGACTACGCACTTGAAGCAGTTGACAGGCTGCACTGTGGTGGGGAACAAAATCATAAATGCTTGAATATTTTTGTCTCAAAATTCTTAGGATTCCCCATCAATATTTCTGTATATTTCAGTCCCATGGATGCCACAAGTGCCAGAACCTCACTGTTTTATAATACCTGAAATAATTCAAAGTGGCAGACACAGACACTCCCATTAGTAACCAGGGAGCCGAAGCCTAGATGTAACATGCTGACTCTGGCCTGTAACAGTACTTACTTTATATCAGGTTCATTAACTAGACACCCGTGATAAACCAACAAGACTCTAGGAACGACCCAGCATGCTACATTATCTTACTCTATAAACATCTCTTTCTACCTGAATATCTTCAAATTTCCTTGGACAAATGGATCATTGAAGGACTCATCAGTACTCCTTGAATACTTGTTGAACTCCAAGGAAACAGTCATATAAAAGGTTCTTTCACCTTCATAGAATCAGACCTGCAAAGATGATGGGGCCAATACTGTATTATGCGATAGTGTGCCATCTAGTCTTGTTTCAACTTGACACACAATCTAGAGTTATCTGAAAGGAAGGACTCTTAATTGAGAAAATGCCTCCTAAGATTTGGTTATAAGACATTTTCTTAAGTAGTGATTGATCAGGAAGGGTCCAGCACAAAGTGGGTGGTGGTACTGGGTTCTATAAGAAGACAAGCCAAGCAAGCCAGTAAGCAGAACCCCTTCATGGCCTCTGCATTAGCTCCTACCTTCAGGTTCAAGCCCTGCTTGAGTTACTGTTCTGACTTCATCCAGTGATGGACTATGATCTGGAAGTATAAGAGGAATGTGCTAGTTAGGATTTTGTTGCTGTGAGCAGACACCATGACCACAGCACTCTTATAAAGGAAAACATTTAATTGGGGCTGGCTGATAGTTTCAGAGCTTTAGTCCATTATTATCATGATGGGAAGCATGGCAGTATTCAGGTAGATATGATGCTGAAAGACTTTCTACATCTTGAAAAGCATAAATACTTAAACCCTATCCAAGCATAGAGAAATGAGATGAACCGTCCTGCAAAGAGACCAACATCAATATTTACCTCAAAATCTGCTGGGTTTGGAGACTCAGCCTGGAAATTGCAGCTACTCTGGAGGCTGAGGCAAGAAGGTTGCCAAGTTCAAGACTGATATGGCTTGGGTAACATATTGAGACCCTGTTTTAAAAAGAAAACAAAAGATTACAGACTATAACATAATAGTCTAGTGACCCCGATTTAATCTCTATTATTAAGTGCATGTGTGAGCACACACACACACACACACATACACAAAAGATAAAAAAATATTTTAATGAATTACTGTTGCATCCCTTCAAATTTGTAGACTATTCCAACTATTGCTAGAAACATGCACTAAAACAGTAGTACTAGGTTAGGTACCCCACTTCCATGATCTGAATTTATTATCAAATAGTCTGTATGGTGGTATGCCTCTTTATCACTTACCTAAAATTAGGAAGGGTCTGTCAACAGCAATCTTCAGGACAAATCTAAATGGGAGACTGAGAATAAAGCTTGTTCTACATGTGCATCATTCAATTCATCCATCCTTGATTTCTATTTAGGAATATTTAAATTATAGCTGAATAAATAAATGACATCTAATAAGACCACATTTCATGAATTCTTAGTATTACTCTACTTTCAATCTCAAAACAAACTATACTTACTAGTGGGCTGATAGGTCAACAATAATGCCAATAAGCCATTGACATATTCACCACCTCGATATTGTGAAATCATATTCACGAAGTTTGCTTAAGGAGTCCATGATTTCTGGTCAGAGTTCTTGCTTGTGATGCAAGTTAGAAAAAAAGGGTTAGGGATGCCATCATTACTTAGGTATACAGATGATGATGTGGCCTGTCGAGTGGTTCAGGGTCACAGTGGCACTTTTGCAGATATAAGCAGTAGCATTCTTGCAGACCTTTTCTTTTTGAAGTACTACCTGTCTCTGATAAAGACACCAAGAGAAACTCATTAGATATGTGTCTTGTTCTACTGATCCATATTAAAATTGCCAAGGTCATAGTATTAATTCTGGGTGCATCTACCAGAACTAGATTCTTGCAAATGACAATGGACAGAGGTTTATCATAAAACTATTCCTCCCTACAAAGGTTATCTCTAGAAATGTAGGCATCTATGTCATCAAAATGATGGCCATATTGAAAACTATGAAGAATCCTTTTTCTGTCTCTTCATGGTGATTATTAAATTCATTCAGTTTCCAAGTTAGAATAAAAATGGCATTTGGTGCTTAAATAACATTAGACATAGTAGATAAGAAGCAGTAATAAAAATGTTGAAGAAATACCAAAATAGCAACTGAGAATGTTATGGTCTTTAGGGACTGAGTATGGAGAGATATCATACCAGTGTACTAGCCAAGAAAGTAAGAAGACACCTGTAAAAAACATGGCAATTTCAGGGTTAACGAAGCCAGTTCATCTGTCTGGATATTGAAAATGAGGTGGTCTGCACTGAGCTATAATCAGTTTATCAGTTAGGTGCTTAGAATCAATATCCATCCCACAATTCTTTGGTAACCACTATGTTCTCTTTAAGAGATTCTGTCAGAAAACACAAGCCAGGCCTGGTGGCACAGGTCTATGAGCCTAGCTAGTAAGTAGATTGAGGCAGGAGGAACAGAAGTTCAAGGTTTGCCTGGTCTACAGAGGAAATTCAAGATCACTCTGGCACCACAATCAGATACTTTTTCAGAACAGAAACAAAATGAGTGCATATTAGACACCTTTGTTTATTAAGAAACAAAAACAAATGAGGGTTGAAGCTAAAAGTCAATGAATATGAGTCCTTCAATTCAACCCCAACTATTCCCCTTCTTCCAAAAGGAGACAAAATTCCCCCAAATGTGCTTCAGAATACGATTTGCTTTGAGTGTATTTCAGAACACTTGTTCATTATCTTAATTGCCACCATTGTTAAGGAGTAGTTCATCTCTACATGGTTACCTAGGCAAATTTGAGGTTCCAGGTATTGCCAAGAGCATCTTGCCTTACCTTGCAAGGCCACATGAAACATGTTCTAATTTACAATGAAGCACCAGGCTGTGAACAATTCCAAAATCTAGAAAAGAATGAGTTCCTAAATAGTCACAGATTGCTTCTACCTTGTAAAATTTATAACTTGTATTACTAAGCATAACATTGCTTTGCATGTTAGTCCTTACCACAAAGTCATTGATGTAAAACACATATTGAGATCATCAGCAATCATCCAGTCATAGGGAGTTAGCTTTCTCATCTTGCCAATGAGCCCATACCAGCAAGTTGACAAAAACTACCAGCTGTTTAGTTGTATCATATTTCTCTTTTTCTTGAGACAACTTGACAGAAAGTAGAAACACCCGGGAAGAGGAAGCCTCTTGAGGAATTGTCTTCATCGTATGGGTTTACAGGCCTATCTGTGGGACATTGTCAAACCCCACATGTACAGGTGCATCATAAATATTCTCTACTACATAAGGAGTAGTCACTCATGGCCACCACGATTGCTAAGGAGTGAATCATCTCTTACACCAGTAGAAGTAACAAAAGCATGTTGTCAAGATATAGGAGGGACACCATCATTGCTTACTTGTGTCTTTGAAGATCAAATGTACTATGCTGTGATTGAGGTTCACAGCAGGACTAGCCTGGAATATTCTACATGTCTACATTCTCCATCTCTCTGTGATCCTTTTTTTCTGGTACAGAACTATACTAAGGGAAATTCTCTGTGGCACATGTGATTGCTAAGATCACTATTTCATGACCTTTGGACAGTTGCAGAACTTAAGAGCCAAAGTTCTTGTAATAGGAGAGATTTTCAAAAGAGAGTACCAGGAAACATTCCGTGGTCCATATCAACATGAGGGAATGATGATAATTACCTGGTAAGTTGTTTATATTTCCAACATTATATGTAAGGAGTAAACATCTTAACCTAGATACAGAAACATGAAGATGAGCATGGTTGCATAATCATGTTTAAACCATGTATATGAGAAAAAGAGAAATATAACCATACTGGAAATAGTCCTTACTTGTACATCAGAGAATAAATCCCTAATCATATCTATGGCCTCTGTCAAAGATATAAACTACCAGAAATCTTACTAAAAATACCCCAAAACAGAAATAGCACATTAAGCACCCTCTTCTCTGATCTGAATATCTAATAGCAGATGGTCTGCCATGTGGTAGATGTACTTGATCACTAATGTAGGAATTAGCCAGGCTCCATCATCAATATGTTCACAGGCACTGTGCTTTCCTGAAAGGAATGTGAAAAGTCATACAGAAACATATCAGGATAAAGATGAACTCCTACCAATTTTCTTGCCACAACCAACACTAAGGGATACTTAAATTCTCCCTGAATACTTGGATTACTTCTAATTGAATAGTGATTCCAAAATGATCATATTTTTTATTTGAAATGTTGAAATATACTATACTTACTATTAGACTAGCAGGTCAACAGTGCCACGGAACTCTGATATAATCACCTCCTCAAAATCCACAGGTTCAATCTACGTTTCCTGGCCATAAAAATCCTATGAAGTCAATAGATTTGCAATTGTGCAAATTAGAGTTGAAATTAAGGTTTTAGGATCACTACCATTGCTTACCTGTGTGTGTGTACATCAGCATCCTTTTTTAGTTGCAGTGGTGACCCCCTTAGGGGTGGACCAACCCTTTCACTGGGGACACATATCAGATATCCTACATGTCAGATATTTACATTATGATTCAGTGGCAAAATTACAGTTATGTAGTAGTAACAAAAATAAATTTATGGTTGTGGGGAAATGTATTAAGGGGTTGCAGCATTAGGGAGGTTGAGAACCACTACTTCATAGTAATTCAAGATTATAGCAGTATTCAACTCAATACAAACATTTGCACTCTTAATGATCTTTTTGAGGTCCTATGAGGTACTGGTTTATCTCTAAGAATCAGTGAGAAAAAACTCATTAAAAACTAGTGTCATTTGACTTGTGCATATTAAAATACCCCCAAAAGTCATGGTATTTTTGAATTCATCCATGCTACTAGGTATTTGTGGATTGTCACAGGCTGAGTTCAGCAAGGGAAATCTTACTTTTTTGATATGATACCTGTAAAATAGTCAATATAAATAAAATAACAGTAAAGATTACATGAAACTCTGCTAGTGTTTCTATAATGATGAAAATTAAATTCACATAGTCTGTCATCAAGCATACAATAAAATTTGATAATTTAATGGAATATTATGAAGGTAAGACTCTATGAAAAGTATACATGACTATGTCTGTCCCTGTCTTACACACATACAACAGGTAAGATGGTAATGGATGCCTACAGGCAAAACATGGCAATACTGGGTTAGGATAACCACCTCAACTCCTGAGATAGTGAAGATCATGTGGTCTACACTATGGTATGACCATCTTATCTCTTACATGGTTAAGAACAATCTGAAGCCAATTATCTCTCAGAGATGATATCCTCCTTCAGATAATCCATAAGAAAACATCCTCTAGTCCTGGTGGCACAGGCCTGGAATCACAGCAATACAGGAGGCTGAGTGAGAGAAGAGGATCATAAGTTCAAGGCCTGCCTAGGCTACAGAGCAAGGTCAAGGACAGCATAGCCAACACAGCAAGATCCCTTCTCATAACAATATGTAAAATAAGAAATATAAACTGCAGATATATAGGCATGGCATACTCTGTTTATCCCAGGACCTGGGAGGCAGAGGCAGGTGGATTTCTGTGATTTCAAGGCCAGGATGAAGAAATATGAATGTAATGTGAGGAGAACCTGCAAAATATTTAAGGCTTACAGCTTTGACTCAAAGTCACCATCAGTGACAAAGAACCAAGGAAAACCAATTTACTGATTTACAGATTTAACATTCACTTTCTCCCATGTAAATCATGTAAATGTCTCTTCATGAATGTTTCTAAGGACCAAAATAATTATTACTTGAATACCAATCACAAATGTGTGGTTATAAAAAGCATTGGAGACATTCTCAACACTGCTGTAGGATCAGGAGAATCTGACTTACTGTTTCGTGAAGAGGTCAACATCAGATTTACCTTGAAACTATCAGCAATCCTCTTGACCACCTCATTTAGTTCACTTTTATATCTTGTCTGGGGGGAAAAATTCAATTGTAGAAAAAAGGAAAATAAAACATGTATGTGGATCCACTTTTCAATATCAGGAGTCATTCACATTCTTTTGCCCATAACTACTGTGGAGAGACTACTCAGCTGTACATGGATACTTGAAGGACTCACAATTTGACCTCAGTGCTGAACTGTCCATCATTTCTTGACCTGAAAAGTACAAAGAAATGATCCTTAACATAGGCTGACATGACAATGAAGATGATAATGAACCCCGACACAATCAATCCCATAACACTCAGAGTTTCAACATGAAGATCATGGACATATTTCATAAAATAAAGATCATAACGTTTGCTAAGGACTGTATGACTTCTTATCTCAACACCAGTAGGAAACTCATGTTCTAAAGATAAGCAGAGGGAAGGGATACTCTGACCATTTACCTGCGTGAATAACAACCATTGCCCTGAGCAGTGATTGGCGTTCATAATGCAACTTACATAAATGTGAGAAACTACACTCGATATCTTTGAAGCACAGTGAGGTTTTCACCTGTCATGAGAAACACATCAAGGAAAATATCTTAGATATATGTTCTTTTCATTGAGTCACCTTTGGGTCTATTTGCCATACCCTAATAATTGCAAATAGCCAAAGACATGGTCAAATTCTGATTCTCCTAAGAGAGGATACATCTTAAAAATTTACCATCAATATTACCATGGTAGATACAATAAAATTATATAGAACTTCAATTGTACCTCTATCACTAAGAATCTTAAGCTTAAAGAAGCTGAGGAGAAGGGCGATCCTGTATGAGGATCAGCAGTCTCAATTAATCTGGATCTCTGAGATCTCTCACACACTGGACCACCAAACAGGCAGCATACACCAGTTGATATGATGCCCCCAACATACATATAGTAAAGGACTTCCGAGTCTGTCTTTAGAGATGATGCACCTAATCCTCAAGAGACTGGAGGCCCCAGGGAGCTTAGAGGTCAGGTGGGATGGTAATTGGGGACATCCATATGGAGACAGGGCAGGTGGAGAGGTGCTGCGGGATATGGAGCAGTTAGAGGGTAGATCAGGGGGGTAGTGGGGAATGGAATATGGAGTGTAAAAAATAAATTACTTTAAAAAAAAAGAATCTTAACTTTAAGAGTACATAAAAAGAATGCATGCCAAAACACTAAAATATCTGATGCTCCTAAAATTATATGAAGTATATCTGAAAGCATTAAAGTCTGTATGGACTTTAATACACACAAATAAGGCAAACAAGGTAGCAGAGTTTTTGCTGAAAAGTTACAGCATAACAAGACCAGGTTAGATACACCCTTCTCATGTCCCTGAATATTGAATAGCATGTGGTATATACTGTAATATGTTCACATGATCATATGCCTGGTCAGGATCAGTGCCAATGATCTTCCAGCATTCAGTATGTTTTTCTTAATTCTCTCAATAAGTAAGGATGTGTGATACTGGCATACCATCCCAGATGCTCTTATAAGATGAGGGAAATACAACAAAATTCAAGTCCTACCTGGGCTACAGATTGAGTTCAATACAATTTTGGTATGAGCTTGTCTCAAAAAGAGGGGAGCAAGGAGGAAGGAGAGGAGAAAAATTAGAAGAGAAGGAGGTGAAGAAGGGATGGGAAAAGATAAGGAGGAGGATAACAGGGAGGAGGCAAGAAGAATACAGAAGAAAAGAGGGGGAGGAGAGAAGGAGAAGAAGAGAGAGCAGGAAGAGAGGAGAAAAAGGAGACTTCCAAGTATAAATCATCAGAACTCCCAATCTATTTGGAGAATATGTGCTACAATTCCATGGGAAGTGTCTCTGTGGAATCCTATGAAAGTTACAGCATCCCTACTTATCTTCTGTCCTTACAAACATTAAACACACATGACTAGTCAGCAAAGATATAATGTAAATTAAGACTTATTGGTCATATGAAAGAGATGTTAGTGCTATCTGCATAGGTTACAATGACAGGGACACATGTGAGTCTCTAAATTATTAAATACTCACCTGAAAATATGATGACCTTTGATGAGTAACTGGAGCAACATCAAACGTCTTTACCCTAGAAAAGACCATATAAGGACAAACTGCCCTTTTCTAGTGGATACCTGTAATGCAGCCAGCATTTACAGATAAGCAGTCCCATAGCAGTGACTATTACTGGCTACACATCCAAACTCTCAACACAAACATGTGCACATACAGATGCATTATACATTTCTTACTCTAGATAACCCTCACCTCATAGTCTTGAGGAAAGATGAGCATGACAATATTTCTTGGTTGAACTGCAATAATAAATTCAAAGAGAGAAAAACAACAAAGGGCACCATGCTCACTCACCTGTACATATAATTCAGATGTTCCATCATGTTAGTGGCTCTCAACCTGTAGGATGCTACCCCATTGGAAGTCAGATGAGCCTTTCACAGACATCACCTATCAGATATCCTGCATATCACTTATTTACAATTTCTAACTAGGAAGATTATAGTAATGAAACAGCAATGAAAATAATTTTATGGTTGGGGTCACCACAACATGAGGAACTGTATTACAGGGTTGCAGCATGAAGGTTAAGAACCACTGCATTATGTGATGAAAGCTCATAGCACCCCTGATTTGGATACTGGACATATTCCTTATTACAACCTTGTGTCACTGTGGTCTTCTGAAGTGTGTTACAAAAAAAAAAAACATGAAAATACCACAGTGCATATTGTCATTCCCAAGGTCTATGAATCATTTACTGACCTGTAGAAACTTGCAGAATTTAGAGCACGAAAGCCTCCCCATAAGAGATCTTTCTTGAAAGAATATCTGCAAAAAGAACATACTGAATCTCTCTGTGATGACACCTATGAACATAACTTGAACCTGTGAGTATGTTTCTGCTATTATATGTATAGAAGACATTTCTGGATGACAAGTGTTCAAAAATATGTTAGTAGGGTTGTTTAGGACACATTTTTGTTTTAATAATGAATATATGAAAAA
>JADRCC010115418.1:0-14943 GCA_019843855.1 Hylomyscus alleni
CACACACACACACACACACACACACACACACACACACACACACACACGCACACACAATGAGCCGGGCAGTGGTGACGCACACCTTTGATCCCAGCACTTGGGAGGCAGAGGTAGGCGAATTTCTGAGTTCGAGGCCAGCCTGATCTACAGAGTGAGTTCCAGGACAACCAGGGCTACACAGAGAAACCCTGTCTCAAAAAAAAAAAAAAAAATGGATCAAATGTATGACCTGAAATTTTGAAACTGGTAAAGAAAATATAAGTAAACCCAGCTCACTTCATGATATAGACATATAGAACTTTCTACAAAGAACTTTGATTGTACAGGAACTAACAGTTCTTTGATAAATTGGATTATATGACATTAAAGGCTTCCAAGGAAACAATGACCAGAGTGCAGAGTCAGTCTACAGAATGTAAAAATGTCTCTGTTTGTTTGTTTGTTTGTTTGAGACAGGGTTTCTCTGTATAGCCCTGGCTGTCCTGGAACTCTGTAGACCAGGCTAGCCCCAAACTCAGAAATCTGCCTGCCTCTGCCTCTCAAATACTAGGAGTAAAGGTGTGTGCCACCACTGCTTGGCAAAATGTCTTTTTTTAAATTCACCAGGAGGTTAACATATAGAATATAGAAATGCACACAGAAATAAATCTTGCAGTTAATAATGAGTTAATGAACTAAACAGACATTTCTCAAAAGAAGTGACACAAATAACTAACATTTGAAAAAGTGTTCAACATCTTTAGCCATTACAAAATTCAAATTAAAACTAATCTTGAGAGTCTATCTATCTCACTGCTGAGTGGCAAGAGGACCTTTGTGAGTTCAAGACCAGCCTGGTCCTCATAGTAAGTACCAGGCCTACCAGGGATACAAAGTGAGACACAATCTAAATAAATAAATAAATAAATAAGCAAGCAAACAAATGAATGTGGGGAAAAAGGAGCCCTTATACACTGCTGGTGAGATATAAATAATGAAGCTACTATGGATATCCACATATATTGATTATATATATCCATATATTGATATATGAAGGCTTCTCTAATACCAGAAGTAGCAATTATTATATGAACCAGCTGTATTAGTCAGGGTTCTCTAAAGCTCAGAACTTACAGTATGAATCTATACCATTTTTAAAAAGAATAAGGGGAGGGGAGTAGAGGGGGATGGGTAGGGACAAAGTATTAATGACATACTTAGGAAAATGCCATAAAGAAATTTATGCCAGTTAAGTGAAAAGGGAAATAAAAATCACATTTAACAAAATTTATTTTCCCTTCAAAAATAACTGAAACTGCTAAGATCAATAGATTCGTTATTTGTCTAGAGCTCATGCATCCATATCTATAATGTATATCTATCTCAGGGATTTATTAGACTGTCATACAGGCTGTGGTCCGGCTGGTGCAACAACGGCTGTCCCCCAACAGAAGGTCCAGGAATCTGTGGTTGTTCAGTCCACAAGACTGCATGCATGTCTCAGCTGGTTTTCTGTATGTGCTGGAATCCAGAAGAATCAGGCTCTAATGTCAGTGAGGAAATGGACTTGCCAGCCAGAGTGAGCAAGCTTCCTCCTTCCTCGTCCTTTATAGAAGCTGCCGGCAAAAGGTGAGGTCTGGATTAAAGGAGGGGTTTCCTACCTCAAAGAACCATATTAGAACTGGATCTTCCCACTTCAAATGATTTAGTTAAGAACCAAATCTCTCACAGTTACCCAGTTTTTAGTGTTTTAGTTCATTTCAGATGTAGTCAAGTTGACAACCAGAATGGTCATCATAGTCCCTAAAGGACTCTATATATTCTAATAATGAACTTGCTGAGAATAAAAAGAGAAAAAAAGATTCCTCAAAAAATTTATTAAAAACACTAACCAATGTATCATAGAGACACAATGTATTTATTATCTATTCAGAACAGATAATACAACAGAAGCAACCCGGATGTTCATCAGCAGACGAGTGAAGCACACGATCGATTTCTTCTCCAGATGTAGAGGAAAAATAAAATCCTGACCTTTGCAGGTACATGGATGAAGGTCATTATATTAAGCAAAATCAGCCAGACCTAGAAAAATTTCAAGGTACACATATTTGGTCACCCCAAGTTCCATCACTTTTTACTATTATTATATACTGGAACTCAAACCTACTCCAACAGAGTTGTTGTTTGAATTAAGGGAGTTAGCACCGGTGCTTGATAAATTCAGCAGCAATTACCATTGCCTTTGCTATCACTGCTGTAAGGGAGAGGGCACGCAGGGACAAAAGGGAAGAGCTGGTGTCGGTGGGATATCACTAAGGAATCACAATGGATGTTTGTGGGCAGGATGAACCTTTACTGTCCATCATGTGGTGCTTAGAAGTAAATGCTCATTATGGGAAATAGGGACTCACCCTATTGCACCCTGATTGCAGCCCTAGGGAGGCTGAGACAGGAGGATCATGATTTGGAGGCTGGTCTGAGCTTTAGAATGAATGTATTTTTTGTTTGTTTGTTTGTTTGTTTTTGGTTTTTTATGAGACAGGGTTTCTCTGTGTAGCCCTGGTTGTCCTTGAACTCACTCTGTAGACTGGGCTGGCCTTGAACTCAGAAATCTGCTTGCCTCTGCCTCCCAAGTGCTGGGATTAAAGGCATGCTCCATCACTTCCCAGCTTGGAGTGAATGTATCTTAAGATGGAAAAAAAAAAATGAGGTTCTTGAATTTAGATTGTCTAGATTTAAATATAGGGTCTGACACTAGGCCTGAGACTCTGCCCAGTTTCTTTAAACTATATATAAGAGGAAATATTAATATTTACTTCATATAAGTTTCTACAAAGAGCTTAGAGGAAATATTGTGATTTTTATAACTACTTCTCTGTTTCTTTGATAAAACATCATGACCAAATCAACTTATAGAAGGCAGAGTTTATTTTGACCTTGATAGCAGGGTGAAGGCATTGGGCAGGCATATCACCTGGAGATGCTGAGAGCTCACAGCGTTTTTGTTTTTGTAATTTGTTTTGTTTTGTTTTGTTTTGTTTTGTTGAGACAGAGTCTCACTGCATAGCTCTAGATGACCCGGAACTGACAAGAGACTCACCTATCTCTATCTCCTGAGTATTGGGATTAAAGGTTCACAACCGCCATACCCAGCAAGAGCTCACATCTTCAAACACAAAGACAAAGTAGAGAGCAAACTGGAAGTCCCAAGAACATTTTTCTCTCAGAGCCCACCCCCAGTGATAGACTTCCTCCAGCAAGCCCACATCTCCTAAGCCTTCTCAAACAGCTACAGTAGATAAGCAAAACCCATTTTAATATTTAAAAAGTATACTATCAACCAACTAATCCAGCTACAATATAGGCTCTTAAATCACATTTGGAGTGTTGTGATTTATAAGTATCCCTTCAAAGATTAAATAGACAATTGGAGATAGAGCTGGGCAGGAAGCAAGCGTTACAGCTCTCCCTGTCTCCCACCCACATCCCTCACTTATAAATTCTGTTATAGAGTTTTGTTTGGGAAAAAGAAAACCATGAAAACAAGCAAACAAATCAGATTTTTATGTAAATTTTTTGAGAATTTCATACAGGTATACAATGAAACAGGATCATATCAACCCCCCTCACTTCCCCCTCCAACTCCATGTCCCCAACACCCCCTTCCACAGTTCATGTCTTGATAAGCTTCTAAGTCCAGTTTGTGCTATCCATAGGAACATAGGTGTGGGGCTGTCCACTGCAGAATGGGTGGGAATCATTTGGCTTTTGAAAGTTTACATTTCTAATTTTAAATTTCTACAAACCACTTCATTCAACATTATAGATCTATCAATTTGCTCCAGTATTTGGATTCTAACCATTTAAGTGACTATACAAACTATGTAAAAGCATTTCACTCACAGTAGGTACAAAATGCCACTTTCTGCCCCTCAAATAACATATTAAATTTTAACATCAGGTTGAGCAAACTATTAGTAAACTTAAGGAGTGTGTTGGTATTTTGCTTTCTGCACACACTTAATAGAAGTTATTCTAAGTTGAGAAAGGTCTTTCTACAAACATAATTCCAAGAAATTATAATAAATATTTTTTATATGTCAAAGAATATATTGCCCATTTTGATCTACACATGACCTTTTGAAATTGGCATGGATCTGAACAATGGGCAGAATGCCCGATAAACAGATGGGTGTGCAAACTCAGGTGCCAGCAGCCCAGGGCCACAGGGGTGTAGAATGTTACAGGAGCACAGCCTTGCTACTGGTTACCTGTTCCTCTGGTAATTAAGTCTATTAAAAACAGAAAACGAATTCTGAAATCTACGTTTACTCCGTCTTCAACATGGATTTATAAATGTTCTATGTTCAAACAGTCTGGGTATCTTTTAAAATCAATCACTATGCATTGGATGAGGAGCATCTCTTTCTACAGTACAGCTATGGGGCTGTGGCTGTAGCTCAGCGACAGAATACTTGCCTACCATGCACAAGGCCATACGTTTTATCCCCAGTACTGAAAAAGAAAAGTTACTGATGAAAAGCAACTCTTAGATGTTGGATTACGGTGATGGTTCTATCTTCTAGTTTCTTCTCTCCAGGTCAAACTCAGAACTCAAAATAGGCAGGGACTTCCAAATAATGTCCTTGTGCTAGGCCCCATGCACACAGGACTGGTGTCGAGGCCCTCTTGACCAGCAAGAAAGGACACGACCACGGGTCTTCTTTAAGCAGTTTATTTAGGTCCTTTTATACATGCTTACTCCTTTTACCTGGCTAGCTCCTTGATGTTACATGCTAGCACCCCTCTACTTCTCTGATGGTTCTCTGGTGGTGCTCTGGTGGTATGGTGGTTCTCTCTGGTAGTGGTCCTGGGATATGCCCACGGACCTAAATACCTTGTGCCCGCCAACCCCTGCAGGCCACGTGGGAACAGCAGATAGGTCACACAATGCGGAAGCGGAGAGCGCTCACTTTCGGGATAGTGGAAGGCGGGAACCAGCTGGTACACCGCAGCTCTCTACAGACTGGTTCTTGCTTCCTGGAATGCTCGACAGATACTCCGTGACTCACATTCTTCTTTTCTTTTGGGTTTCTAGTTAACCATCACATCACAAATGACTGCTTTATTGCCTTTTGTATTAAATGCCACGCTCTCATTTCCACCTGGACTCTGTCTACCCTTCTCTGCTTTATCATTTTGCTGGTGACTAGGCACATGTATGTACCAGAACTCTACTCACAACTTTTTTTCCTCTGCCCGCCTTAGCGTCTCCAGAGTTTAAGTCCACAAGGCGAGGTCTTTTCTGCTGAGATAGCTCCTCAGGTTTCGCAGTATATTACTAGAATGAGGATCATCTGAAGTTTCATTCAGTGATCCAGTTTCTCAAGGTCAACAGTAAGTTGTAAAATACACGAGAGCAATTTAGGTGTGTTGAAAACTGTCTTAGTCACTGTTCTACTGCTGTGAAGAGACACCATGACCAAGGCAATTCTTATGAAGGAAAGCGTTTAATTGTCGGCGTGCTTAGCATTTCAGAGGCTTAGCCCACTATCGTCGTGGAGAGTAGCATGGCAGCGTGCATGGTGCTGGAGCAGTTGCATCCTTATACATGGGAAGGAAGGGAGAGGAGCAGGGAGAGGGCGGGCCTGGCATGGGCTTTTGAAAACCTCAGAGCCCACCTCCATATTCTTTAACAAGGCTATACCTCCTGATACTTTTATCCTTTCAAACAGCTCTGCTCCCTGATAACTAAGCATTCAGATATGTGAGCCGATGGGGCCATTTCTATTCAAACCACCGCCAAAATAAAAGTTCTACACTTTTAAATATGTAGATATTTGCAATACCTACTTATTCATGTTACCCATTAGTTAAGATAGTAGTTAAACCAGAAGCTGTCTAAAAGCTAAGTTAATTTGGCTTTCCTCCACCCCCAAGTTTTAAAAGTTTATCTGTACTTCAAAATGTAAACCTTTACACCGATTACTGAGGGTCCACCGTGAGAAATCCTCCTCTAGGTTCTGCACCTGCTTCTCCTCCTGTGCCTCATCAGAGTGTTTACTGACCTAATAACTGCGTTTGGCTTTCTTAAGTGTTATAAGTTTTTTGGTTTTTTTTGTTTTTTGTTTTTAAAAGGGAAGAGTTATTATTCTGTAATAATAGATTGGATTGAAATGTTTCTGGTGAAATCCCGCCTTCTATATCATAAAAATATGTTAACTCCACAAGCTTGGTTAAGCACACTGCACTTTAATGGCTGAACTTATTAATTATAAAGTCATATGCTTGTATGACAAATATAAATTGTTTTAGTTACCTAATGATTATTAACAAGGCTAAAAAAGCAATTCTTTGATATAGCACTAGAGTTCCTTCATTAAAACATAATTTTCTATTAATGAGGCCAAAAAATTGTTCTATTGAAACCATGAAAAGTCAAGCTAATGCCAGACTTATAGAAAATAAACCCTTAGACCCCCAGTCCTTAAATAGAACTGAAATGACTTTTTTGCCTCAGGAATTCTGAATTTGTATTTGTTGTTTATCAACAATCAGAATGTAGCAGATGGTGACCTCTGAATTTTTAACACAGCAATGTAATTTTAATTTTAAGAAGACACACTAGTAATTTTATAATTATAAACATTATAATCCCAGCAAGCACTGTTAGAGCTCTTGAAAGAGACAAAATGAGAAGCTCTGGAAGTTTGAGGTAACAAACCTCTGGAAGTATAACCTTACTCTTCTTAGACAGTGGGTCCATTCCATGGATGCAACAAGCTGTGTAGTAGCGAGGTCTCTGTGCTTCCAAGACCGCAGAACCAGATCAATTTGATGAGTTTTTAAAACAGTGATGGCTTGACTTTAAGAAGCTCATGTACAGAACCAGTGCATTTTCGTGAAGACTATGTCCAGAGAATGAAAGCAATTTGGCAAAAGACCGTTTAGGGAACCTGGAAATTAGCATGAAGTGCTCCATCTCTCCACATCTTGCAAACTCAAGTTCATATGAAGCTTTAGCTCTACCCAAAGCTCGTGGTTTGGTTAAGTTCCCACCAGGAGAAATGGGATGAACACACTGCCCACTGCACTCCACTCACTGCACTGATGCCCAACTCAGCGACTCTCTCCCTGCACTGCTCTTACATAGATTTTCTCCTGTGTTCTTCTCATGAGAGTTGGGCGAATCCTATCTCTGACTCATTCTGACAAATCTTTCTCTGATTCATCACTTTGTCTCACTTTCAAACATGGCTGCTTCTTTCTACAAACGAATTTTACCTTAAAGATGTGTACTAAAGGTGTGTCTGCATTCTAGGAAGAGGGACTAAAGCTGTGTGTGGTGTCTGCGTTTCGCCAGATTACAAAGCCCTAGGTCTTTGAATGGGATCTCTTGCCAGAGCAGATATGTTGCTGGATTAAAATTTCTCTATATGCTGTTTTCTCCCAACCCATCTTAATTTATTATTTAACGTAAGTTGAAGAACAGCATTACTGCCTGCCATAATATCTCATGACTGTAACCAAGCACTCAGGAAGCTGAGGCAGAAGGCTGTTGTTTGAAGCCAGCCAGGGACAGAATTCCAAGACAGCCTGTGTTGAGTCCAGATCTAGTCTCAGACAACAATAATGATGGCAATGACTACCCCTTTAAAAGCTTATATTATGTATGTGTGTGTGCCTATTTGAGTTTATGCTTACCGCTTGCATGCGGGAACCTGGAGAGGCCGAAAAGAATGGTACTGGATTCCTTGAAATTGGTGTTACAGACACTTCTGAGCTGCCATGTGGGAATGTGCTGGGAAAAGAACCCAGGTCCTCCACAAAAGCAGGACGCTCACTGAACCACTGAGGCATCTTTCCAACTCCCAATTCTTTATATTTTTTTTTTGTTTGTTTGTTTTGGTTTTTCGAGACAGGGTTTCTCTGTGTAGCCCTGGCTGTCCTGGAACTCACTCTGTAGACCAGGCTGGCCTAGAACTCAGAAATCCGCCTGCCTCTGCCTCCCAAGTGCTGGGATTAAAGGCGTGTGCCACCACCGTCCGGCTCTTTATATTTTTTAAAATAAGAGTATAGTGTATTTGCTGTGTGACTTCAACATTCAAGTATGCTAAATATTGTTAATAATGCTATTTCCAGTGCCTTTTAAGCTGTGTAGTTCCTAATAGTCTCATGATTTAAAAAAATTAAAATCACTTTAAATTATATATACACCTATTTTGACCATTTTGTGGGCTTCTGTCCACATATGCACAAGCATGCTCGAGCACACATACAGGACATTAAAAATACCACACCCCTGCACCCATATATCTATGAAGCCTGTTTCCTTACAGAAAGCACCTGTCCAATTCCCAATGTACCTGTTCGGGTATATGCTCTTAGTAGCTATCATCATTTTATGTCTGTGGGCTGGCAAGTTTTTATGTCAACTTGATAGATATAAGCTAAAAGGGGAAACCTTAATAGAGAAAATACCTACATCACACTGAACTGTAGGCAAGTCTGAGGGCATTTTCTTGATCGATGGTTGATGTAGAGGGTTCCAGCCCACTGTGGATGATGCTACCCCTGGGTAGGTGGTCCTGGATTATATAAAAAAGCAGGTTAAGTGTGCCACGAGAAGCAGACCAGTGAAAAGCACTTTGTGTCTGCTTCAGTTCCTGCCTCCCTGACTTCCACACTATGAGCTGAAACAAACCCTTTCCCCCCAACAAGTAGCTTCTGCTTATATTTACCACAGCAATGGAAACCCAACTGGGACAGTCTGGCTGGCTACTTTTGCCCCCCTAAAACAAATCATAGCATAATGCGGTACATATTTTATCAACTCTGTTTACCTGCTATTTAAATGAGAGTGTAATCACATCACGGTCAAGGACTTGTATAACTTGTATATTTTAGTCAGTGTAATAGGGCAACAGGCAAAAATAAAGCCTTTACTAGAGAATCTGTTGAGTGGATGAATAATACCAAAAACAACAACCAAACAACTTCTATGGGGACATAAATATGCACTATGCTATTTTTTGTAAAGCCAAAAGTAACTGTGTTAATTCCTTAAGGGGTATTGAATCAGTCAGCTGACACCTAAGCTCCGTATACATCAGCACGTACTCCATTCTTGCAGATCTTTGGCTCAGGCGGTGCCTCCTCAGAGCTGTCATGAAGCACTGTACAATCTACCAGGGCAACTTCCCTCCTAGACACTCTCCAGATCATTTCGTGTTTCTTTTTGCTGAATATTAAATATTTGTTTACTGTTTATATTCTTCACCAAACAGGGCTCATATCTGCCTTCCTCAGTGCCCTATTCTCCTGTGCTTCTATAAGTGCCAGGCACATGGTACAGATGTGTCAGCATGAATGCCCTGGGGATTTGTACGCACTCATGTTGTCCGTCACAACAAAGAATGGTCCAATTGTCTGCATCCAGACCTGAAGTTGGAGAGCAATCACTTGCTTTATTCATTCACCAATAAAACAAACAAAAGTTTTTCATGCTTCATTTCATGGTAATATATGGTTGGTTTGACTTCATATGTTAGATATTATTGTATTGAATCAAATTAGTATTAACTTAAAAGATTAATCTTAAATGAGTCTTGCACTGTATTTATTGTGTCAGCACCTGCATGTCAGAGGAGGACTTGCAGGCTTCGATTCCCTCTGCCTACCACATGGGTTCAGTGGGTCACGATCAGGTTACCAGGCTAGCTGACAAGCACCTTTACCAGTTGAGCCATCTCACTAGTCCTTACGTTACACTCTGACACAACTTTTAGACCAGATGGCTCAGTTGGTAAAGGCAGTTGCTGCCACTGCCAAGCCTGATGACTTAAGTTCAATCCCCACAACCCATCTGCTGAGAGAAAACCAATCCCTGAACACACTTCACGGAACACACCCGTCCACACACATTCCATGAATAATGGAATGGAGCAAAATACAAGTTTTATATTTAGTCATCTATCTTTTCTGAGTGAAAATGTATTATTTTTATTTAGCCAATGTAAGCTGATATAACTTCTGCTAAATTCTTTAGGCAATGCTCAAACT
Source organism: Hylomyscus alleni (assembly GCA_019843855.1). Classification (NCBI taxonomy): domain Eukaryota; kingdom Metazoa; phylum Chordata; class Mammalia; order Rodentia; family Muridae; genus Hylomyscus; species Hylomyscus alleni. The sequence goes on from JADRCC010115418.1 coordinate 10,045, forward strand.
ACAAAGATAGTAGGAAATATTTTCAAATTTCAGAACTTTGTGTATGTGAACAAAAAACCTGAGTTTTGAAAGCACATTCCAAATGAAATATGTAACTCTAGCATACATGTATTTAAGTACCTGTCTATTTTGCTAAAAATGTTTTGACTTGTTGAGAATTTAAATAAGAAAAGTTTCCTTTCACTTTCCCTAATACCAGGATATTATTGTACCAAATATCAATCAAATTGGATATTCACTTTTTACAAGGATAGCTGTTTTACTGATATTTTATATAGATCCTAAGATTTTCAGCAAGTTAAGTTCTTAGACTCAGTCTTCACTGTAAAGCTTCATTTTGCATCGCAACTAGAAGCTTTCTGGATCCTTTCCTTCCACCTACTGAGTGCAAGGGGCATTCCAGTCACTTGGAAGCAGCGCAGGAGAAATCTGGCTTTCAGATCCCAATTCTCTAGTTCTTTGTATACATTGGATATTAGCCCTCTATCAGATACAGGATTGGTAAAGATCTTTTCCCAATTTGTTGGTTGCCGTTTTGTCCTATTGACAGTGTCTTTTGCCTTACAGAAGCTTTGCAGCTTTATGAGGTCCCATTTGTCAATTCTTGATCTTAGAGCATAAGCTATTGGCGTCCTCTTCAGCAAATTTTCCCCTGTGCCTATTTCCTCGAGGTTCTTCCCCACTTTCTTTTCTATTAGTTTCAATGTATCTGGTTTGATACGGAGGCCCTTGATCCACTTGGACTTGAGCTTTGTACAAGGAGACAGGAATGGATTGATTTGCATTTTTCTACATGCTGACCGCCAGTTGAGCCAGCACCATCTGTTGAAAATGCTGTCTTTTTTCCATTGTATGGTTTTAGCTCCTTTGTCAAAGATCAAGTGACCATAGGTGCGTGGGTTCATTTCTGGGTCTTCAATTCTGTTCCATTGATCTACCTGCCTATCAATTCTCTTGTTTGTGGTATAAGGGAGAGAAAATAGGGCAAATGTTTGCCCTTAACTAGGGAGGATGCCATATTTACCAACTGTATACACTGCTATTCTCTGAGTGTCTCTGCGGATGCTTCTCTGACGGAGGCAGCAAGGCTGTGATGATGGAGCCCACCCTATGGCTGTTGTAACACACTCTGCCCAGAAGGAACTTGGAGAGGAAGGGCTTAGGAGGCTTACACGTCTAGACCTCTCAGTCCACCACTGAAGGAAGTCAGAGCAGGGAGCAAAAACTATGACAGAATGCTGCTTGCTGGCTCATGCTTAGTGTTCTTATGCAGCCTATGACTACCTGTACAGGGACGATGCTGCCCACAGTGGGCTGTACCCTCCTGGAAAATTAATAAGATAATTCTCTACAGATATGCCTGTGCCAGTTGAGTTTAAGCAATATCTCAGTCAAGGGTGTCCTCTCTGGTGACCCCAGGTGATGTCAGGTTGCCAAAGTTAGGTAAGGCAGCTGCTCTCCTAACAATGGGCCTCTAGATTAAGTAAGCCAGTCTTCATACTAACGACACAGTTTAGTTTGTACACCATGGTAGTCTCCCATTGTTGTCATAGTAACTGATGGATGTATGGCCACTTGCTTTTTGTCCTGACCTTTTTGAAGTTACTTCTTTTCTACTCAGCTCCAGTGCAAAAAGTCCTGTACCAAGTGAATATCAACAGAGAAATGTGCCTGGGGCTTACTTTTATTTAGGAATCTTGACCTTTACAAGTCTATTCAAACATGTACTGTCCCACCTCAACTGCATACTGGGGAGAGTCTCTGGCTACCAAGCAAAGTTGCTTCTTGTTTCTCCTTTGGGCCTGGCACTTTTGACTAAAGGTGGGTAGAAGTGCCTGCTGTTGTGAGGTGGTGCTAGGACTGCTTGACTTAAATTTAGGATGTAATGTGTTTGATGTACTCTATCCTCAGCATAAGAGCACCATCACAACTCTAGGAAGATGGAGAACTTCCAGCCAGTATCACAGTATCAGTTTAGACAGCACTACGGTGGTAATGCTGGTATACTATCTTTTTAGAGGTATTAGAAAAACTCACTCCCATGAGGATTAGAGAAATACCTCATCCAATCCTGTTCAAAGCGTCTTTAGTGATATAATTCACACCACATACTAAAATTAATGGTAGAAAATTCTCAATCTCGATGCACAGGAACCCAGAATTAAACCTTTCTAGTATCTTCAGCAAATAGGTAGGCTTTATGATTATCTGAATTTTAAGCTAAAAATTAACACAGTAAGGAACATACATATTATATATATTAAACAGTTTTGTAATAAGACTTATCTAGTATTTTATGAACCAATGTCCTGAGGGTCTGAGGGATTCAGTTTAAGTCCTTTCTTTCTATTCTCTATTGTTACTTTTCTGTTTCTACAAAGAACCACAGAGTCACAAGTTTTTCAAGTTAGAATGTAGTATGTATGCTATTTGTTCACTGTAAAACAGAACCAACCTCTTCCTGCTATACTGCACTAGAGTTAAGAAAGCACTTTTGCTGAGTTTTCCTTTTAGCAGAAAGGAGATTTCACCATGTGACTGCACATCAGCTCTGAATGTTTGGTAGTTCTGTTTTCTGATTTCTTACATTCATCAGCCACCAGGAGCAGTCACCAGGCTTGTGCATGGTTAAGCACCTCTCTGGGGTTGTTTGGATATGGTTTGAGTGTCCCCCTCAAGGGTTCATGTGCTGGAATATTCATTCTCCTATGGTGATGTTGGTGGGCAGCAGAACCTTTAGGAAGTGGAGCATCCTGGGGGACTGTTAGGTCATGGGGATGCTGGCTTCTGTACTGCTATCTATACAGCCATGATGCTGTCTGCTGTAAACCCCACCCTAGAGCCAGGCAAAGGGTCGTGCAATGGTCATGGACATTCGGGAGTGTAGCTGATTAGACATCATTTCTTTAGTATCACCCAGTTTCAGGGTTTTTTTTTTTTTTTTTGTCATAGCAACAGAAAAGAGAGCAGCTCATGGATGCGTACCAAGAACTACCCCCAGTTGTAGGCTGCTTTGCTTGAAACAAAGTCTTAGGAGGGCTGGTGAGGTGGCTCAGCAGGTAAGAGCTCTTCTGAAGGTCCTAAATTCAAATCCCAGCAACCACATGGTGGTTCACAACCACCCATAATGAGATCTGACGCTCTCTTCTGGTGGGTCTGAAGACAGCCACAGTGTACTTATGTATATAATAAATAAATCCTTGGGCCTGAGCAAGTGGGGTTGACTGGAGAGCACAGAGGTCCTAAAAATTCAATTCCAACAACCACATGAAGGCTCACAATCATCTGTACAGCTACAGTGTACTCATATATAGAAAATAAAATAATCTTAAAAAAAAAGAAGAGGCTTGGGGGTGTTCCTTAAGGACCATCTTTGTCTGTCAAGTGTGTGGTAGGTTCAGCAAAATTTGTAACATGGAAGTTAATAGAAACTAATCTTTTACAAAAATATAGTGTTTGAAAAATTCTATTTTTTTGTGGTTAAATTCTACTCTTTGAAATACAGTAGTTAATTCATTTGTAGGCAGTGCTTTTAAAACACCTTAATGGTGGCTACAGGCTTACTTTATATGACGTGAGCTACCATGTTGAAAATATAGTTACTTGAATATTGCAGCAAATACTTTTTAGCTATAGTGTCTAAGTGATATTTTGTGTGTGTGTGTGTGTGTGTGTGTGTGTGTGTTGGGGGGACTGGCTCAGAGTGCTTGCTGTGCAAGCTTGAGGAACAGAATTCCAATTCCCTACTGTCTACCTATATAAAAAGCCATGTGTGACCACATATGAATGCCTGTAATCCCAATGCTGGGGGCTGAGGGTTGGGGCAGAGGAAAAGATGTCTGGGGTCTGCTGACCAGCTAGTTCAAATGGTGAGCACCCTAGCTCAAGAGAAAAAGGCAGAGGGTGGCAGAGCAGGACACCCGCCATCCTTCTCTGGCTTCATCACATACACACAGGCACATAAGCCCACAGATGAACGTGGACAAACGCCATTTGACACACAAGTACACCTTCCCCCGATAGTAATAGGTTTTTAAAACCGTTAGTAATTGCAGATGAGATCTATCACATAATCTAAAAAGCTGGCCTAACACATTTATTAAGGTATTACAGCAACAAAATTACATGATCACTAGCTGACAAAGTAAGATCCACTCATTCAAGAATATACTTCATCTTCCTAGATGGCTTTTTATGTACCAACAGAAAATAGAATGTGAGCATTTGCATCTGTGTTTATTTAGTGCCTATGTTTAGGGGGTATTACTTCATTGCATTTACCTTTTCGGATGTCTCATTAGTTACTGTTGTTCCTTAACTAAATGTTAAGATTATGTGTGGTCTTTTATATAAAAACATTATATTGTTATTTTAACCATTCTTTGTTGAATATTTACTTTGCTTCCCAAACTATATAAGCTATGGAACAGCATTTTTACCACACAAAATCATAGTAGTATTTTTATGTCGCAGTTTCACGTAGCAAAATGGAAGCCTGGGAGGCCAGGCAACTCGCCCTGGGGCTATCACCCTTGTTTCAGCATAAGGTTTGAATCTTTGCTTTCCACATCTCTGCTGGAAAGGTATTCTTTAATATCTGTAATTTTTCAAAAAACTTTAACTTACATCTTTACTTAACAATCATTGAACGATTAATTATGGATCACAAGGAAGACAACTATGTAAGTTAATCATTTCTCTTGATTTGAATACTCATGCTTCTGTGTTTCAACAGAGCTATACAATGAAACTTATGTTGAATGTGCAGTTGGCAGTACTGTCACTGCTTGTGTCTGGATCAGAGTCTTAAAAATAATAAAACTGGTGGGACACTGAGCAGTTAGCAATATGGCTATTCCAGATTCAAGAAAACCTAGGACTTAGTCCCCCCCCCCCCCC
>JADRCC010115421.1:0-12044 GCA_019843855.1 Hylomyscus alleni
CCCCCCTTACCCTCCCTGCCCCTTTCTCCCTCCAGTCCCACTTCATTCTCAGCTCTTCCACAATATCCAGCAGCGTCTGGGATGTCCAAGACTGAGAACCCACAGAACTGCTCCCTCACCACCCGCCATGGACTGGGATCCCATGGCTTCCTACAGCCAGATGCCCACCCGGTGGTATGAAGAGCTCAGGCAGTCTCCCACGTCTGCCCACCCAGAATACCCAAGCTCTGGTGGAACCTGGGTTACCTTCCCACCCCATTTATTATTTCCCCACAGGTCAGGCTCAGCACCTGACATATGGTAAGTTGGTAAGTTCTGATTATACATGTTAGTATAGCCAAATAATGACCTTGATTTTTTGATAGATGGACCTTGGAGATTTACTAAGACATAAGGAAGTGGCCAAATAAGGGAATAAACCTTGGTGGCTAGCTTTAGGAATATAATCTAATGGTTTAGCAAGAGCGAGGGAAGAAGGGAAGGTAAGCCCTGCCAGTATCATGTTTGCAATACTAGGGCCTATTTTTCCTATACTTGGGCCTACTATAACCCTTCAGCTATAAGTCTCTGCACTCATTACAGTTCACTACAAAGAGAAGCTTCTCTAATTAAGGAAGAGAGTAGCATTTGTCTGAGTATAAATCTAAAATTTTAGACTTCAATTTTTAACTGCACGGTACAGAAATGTTTCCCATAATATTTTATTATCATCATCTTTTGAGAATTTTATTGATGAGCACATATTTTTTATTTATTATTTATACCCCTTCCTCTCTTCTCAACTTCTCTAGTATCCCTATCACCACACCCACTCAAATTCAGAATCCCTTCTATAATTATTATTTTTGCATACTGATTTTACACTATTGATTCCAATTATTGCGTGAGTTTAGGGTTGTACACTTAGGATTGGGAAACTTAACAGAGCCTTGTCTCTTGAGAAAACATACTCTCCTTTCCTCGGTAGCTATTAACTTCCTGTAGCTCTTCACCTGGGGATGGGACCTTATGAAATGTTTCCCCATCCATGTTGGAACATCAGCTGGTGTGATTTTATATGAGCAAGCAAACATATTTTTTTTTGTATTTTTGAGACAGGGTTTCTCTGTGTATCCTGGCTGTCCTGGAACTCACTCTGTAGACCAGGCTGGCCTCAAACTCAGAAATCCATCTGCCTCTGCCTCCCAAGTGCTGGGATTAAAGGCATGAGCCACCACCGCCCGGCCTGCAAACAAACATGTTATATAGATACTTCTACTTGATTTCTAGATATCAGGAATATAAAGATAATTTTTTTATAAGTGGAGCCGCATTTACCAAAAGAAATGGCAAAACCAAAACAATCACTGCTGTGAATCTGTAGGAGTTTATGCTTCAAATTCAGCTAAGAGCTTCATTACCCTCTCAGCTTTCTTTCTGGCTGTTCTGAGATCTTCTCATCAGCACTGCCATTGCCCAGAAGAACTGGATACTCTATGGCCACACGAGATAAGAAACCATTCTAAAACTTTGTAATCAAATATCTACTCACACCCACATAGAGAATAGCCACTTGCTCTTCAGTAGCCATGGGACAGCAGTGTCCTGGCTCTATCAGCTTGATCAGATGAACATGATGACTCACAAGGAACAGAACCAAGTTGGGAAAAGCAGTAATATCATAACAATGAGCCAGCTCCATCTGAAGGCAGTTCTGACAGGTCATAGTCAAACCACCATTAATGGCACTTGTCTAGAATGTGTGAGGTTCTAGGTTTAATTCCTAGCACTTTAAATAAACTTTCTCATGAGCTACAGTATGAAATCTAAAAACTCTGTCCAGTGGGCTTTTATCAACAATTTGTGTTTCTGGGAGATTGGAGAGATGGCTCAGCACTTAAGAGCACTGACTGCTCCTCCGAGGGTCCTGAGTTCAAATCCCAGCAACCACATGATGGCTCACAACCATCCGTAATGAGATCTGATGCCCTCTTCAGGGATGTCTAAAGACAGCTACATTATACTTATGTATAATAAATAAATAAATCTCTTTTTTAAAGCAATTTGTGTTTCTGTTCCTTCCAGAACAGAGTGAAGTGACCAAGGTGACTCTATTTTGTCCTGATCTTATCCTGACTTCAATTTGTGCCTGCTCAGGTGCTTTACAGTCTCTAATCACCTTAAAGTCACAATGCCTTCGTGACATATTTGGGTCTTTCCATGACCCTGACCATGACCCAAATGCATAAACAAGATCAACTAATGTGTTCTGTCAAAACAAATGCTACAAGGTTCCCCTGACCTAAAAATTATCTCATTGTCGGGCATAGGATTCCTAGTAGTGAGAGATATGGAGCCTTAGGTAGACACCTCCTGTAACCAGGCAAGACTCCCAGAGATAAAGATACCAACTGACCCACAAAACCTTCCACCCAAAATGTGTCCTGTCTACAAGATATTCAGGGACAAAGATAGAGTAGAGACTGATGGAATGGCCAACCAATAACTGGCCCAACATGGGACCCACCCCAATCCCTAACACTGTTAATAATACTCAGTTTTGCTTATAGACCTACCATAACTGTTCTCTGAGAGGCTCCACCAGCAGCCAATGGAAACAGATGCAGAGACCCACAGCCAAACATTAGACAGCTCTAGAGACTTGTGGAAGAAGAGGGGAAAGGACTGAGAAAAAAAAAGAGTTGAGAGAAGAATTGAGGGACCCAAAGGAGACAAAGACTCCACAAGAAGACCAATAGAGTCAACTAACCTAGACCCTTGAGGTCTCCTAGAGACTGAACCACCAATCAAAGAACAAGCATGGGCTGGACCTAAACCCCCTGCACATATATAACAGATGTGTAGCTTGGTCTTCATATAGGTTCACCAACAACTGGAGTGGAGGCTGTCCCTAACTCTGTTGCTTGCCTGTGGATTCCATTACCCTAGCTGGGCCCCTTGTTAGACCTCAGTGGAAGAGAAGGTACCTAGTTCTGCAGTAATTAGACATGCCAGGGTGGGTTGATACCTGGAGGGGGGGGTATCCCCTTCTCAGAGAAAAAAGGTGGAGGCCTAGGAGGAAGGGCTGTAGGGGGACTGAGAGGAGAGGTGGGCTGTAATCAGGATGTAAAGTGAATAAATTAATTGATGAAAAATTAATTTAATTATATCTGCTACTCACATTTATGAACTATCCTCATAACAATATTTATATTGGTATTTGACTGAAAGCTGTATGTTATAAGCCTGGCCAAGTTAATATAAACTAGTCACAATTTCTAATAGTGGCCTTTTGTTTGTTTTGTTTTTGAGCTATAGATTGAACCCAAAAGCCCCTAGCATGCCAGACAAGCGCTGTACCATGAGCTTCATCCCCAGCCCTCCCATAGTGATTTTTGCTTTCATTATCACTATGGCTTGGATCTTGAATGCCCCATACCCACCACAAAAGACTCCTATGATCAAGGTTTGCTTGATGTAATGCCAATGGCATTACTGGGTGTTGGAGGATCTTTAAGAAACAGAACTTAGTGGGAGGATCCTTGTATTGAGAGATTCACAGGGATAGTGGGACTTCCATCTTTTCCTCCTTCTTTCTGTTATGTCTCAGCCACGAAGCAAGTGGCTTTATCTACCATGTGCTTCTACCATAGAAACAAAGGAGCCAACCATGGACTGAAATCTCCAAAATTGTGAACCAAAATAAGCACCTGTCTCCAGCACCTGTCAGGATGACAGAAAGCTTACTAACAATTATAATTAGCAGATAGCATAATTCCTTTGATCATCCAATTTGGAAATAAGACAGTTTTGTCTAAACTATGACCTTAGCTCTCAGCCCTCTCCAAATCATGAGAAAATTATCCTTTAAGTTGAATTTACATGAAAACTACTTATGCTTGGTTAAACCCTGCCTAAAATCAGCAATCACATATATAACAGTTCTACCACTAGGGAAAATAAAGTTAGTGGTTTATGGGTAATATTCTGAAAAGTTATTTATAGTTAAGATTTGCTAGAAATAACAGTCGAATTAATAATTAAATAGAAAGATCTTATTGCAAAAGGAACAAAGCTAAAATAAATAGGAATAGAACTATTTGACACTTTTTAATATACAAATTCATGGAGCTTTTATTTAACTGAACAGTTATTATAATAATAACTAACAACCTGACATTTTCAAGTCCCAGGGAGCACATGGCCTCTAAATCTGAGAATGCTGACAGAAATAGCCTAGCAATTTAGCCCACACGGGATGAAATAAGGCAATCAATGAAATGGTGTGGGAGAACATGGGCAGGTAGGAGATACTCTGATTTGTTTTGCATTATTACTTTAGAGGAGAATGGATTTTTTTATAGCCATAGACCTAAATATGCAAAACTGTTTTTATTCTTTTATAACTGACTTTAAATGTCTGCCCCTAGCTTCTAATGCCACCTGATTACAGAAAGTTTAATTAAATAATTTCTAGTAACCTCAGTGAAGTTAACAACTCAGTATCCTGCTTTGGTCAGTTAATTGGAGTGCCAGAGGGCTTTGAGAGTGCCAACATTTCAGCAGCTGTGGTATCTAGCTTTTGATGGTTTTCCATTTTTCCAGAAGCATCCATGGAGATGTTATTCATCATATGGGGTCATTAGTAGTGAATATCTTTATCCCAGCTACAGTGTCTCTTTCAAATGGTCTATGGACTACTTTCCTTTCATCATGACTTCTACTTTATCAGTTACTCTCAGTCAATCTTGCAACTCTCTTGAGAAACTTCTAACACAGTCCTCTGGGACCATGAAAGGGGGAGCCTCTGGCTTTCTGTCTAAACATTCTGTGCCTCAAAGGCATTTTCCACTAGCAAGAGGAACTTCTGTGCAAAGTTGAGGCCTTACTGAAAAAGAAGGAGGTAACCCAGCCATAGCCTCTCAAGAGTACATGATAGGAGTAAGAGTGGGGAAACATAAGGGTGCCTTAACCTTATAGCTCAAAAATGTGATTACCAACTGAGAAGCTCACAAGACTTTCAATATCTAACTATTTTTTAGAGTCTCACTATATATTAAATGTGATTAATTCAATTGTTGGCCACATGAAGGAATGTGATATACAATCCTTTACTGTCCCTACAGATTAGAAACAAAAGCAGATAATTTGACTCAAAGTTTGAACCTGCTACTCACATGTAGTCTTTCTGACACAGCTAGTCTCCACCCCCAAAACTATTTAGGGATCTACCGTGGCCACCTTATTAATAAATTCAGGCTTTGGCTGAGTGGCTCACCATAAATAATGGATGTGTTTATCACTGAGTAAATTACAAAGGTCTAAGATCTCTATCCCAAGAGCCTGAAGACCAGAAAAATTATTTTTTAGCATCTTGTCCTGTGATGTAGGCTAATGCATACATTGTAGTGAAACCTATTATTTTATATGACAACTAAAAATCAATTAGAAAGATAACTAGCATAAAGAAATAGAAACTTCTAAAATAAGCATCATGAAACTCTTGCAGACTGCTTTATTGTATTCCCCCTTGGTCTCATTTTACCAGCCTAACTATTTCTAAATTCATGGTCTCAGAACTGGTACTGGCCAGCATTAAGGTATTGAATTACCACCTATTAAAACTTAATGGAAAATATCAAGCAGTGTTTTATTATTCCATTATGTGATTTTATTTTATTATTTCTCCTTTGAAGTATTCAAAAACTTTTCAATCACTTAAAGATAAAATCTCTCCTTGGTATTTTTCCCATTTTTCTCAGAAGTGGAAAGAACCAGATTTTCTGATCTTTGATTGTTAAAGAAGGACATGAAATTAGTCTTTAGTGTCACAGGTTATAGAGAGAAGTCATAAGCCCTTAATTTGTAAGAAAACTGTCCTAAGAACCTGAACCAGCCATCTTCTGTAACCAGGCAAGACCTTAAGTGAAGGGATTGGGACCCTAACCCAGCCACAAAAACCTTTGGCCTTCAGGCTGCAGAGTGTTCTGGGACCAGAGCCTAGCAGATCATCATCAAAGAGACCAAGGAGACTTCATCTGGCTACTCATGGGAGTAGATGCAGAGTTCCACAGTCAAACATTAGGCAGAGCTCAGGGAGTCTTTGGAGGAGGGGGAAGAAAGAAAGGAAGAGCCAGAGGGGTCAGAGACAACACAAGAACATGGGCCACAGATTCAACTGACTAGAATTCATGGAGGCTCACAGAGATCAGAGAACCTTTAGGGGTCTGTCCTAGGTCCTCTGCATATATGTTATGGCTAAATAGCTTGATGTTCTTGTGGGAATTTTAACAGTGGGAACAAGGGCTGCCCCTGACTCTTTTGATTACTTATGGGACCCTTTTCCTCCTACTTTGTTGCTTTGCCCAACCTTGATGTGATAGTATGTGCCTGGTCTTATTGTAGCTTGTTATGTGGTTTTTGGTTGATGTTTTCTGAGGGTAAGGTATTGGAAGAGTTGATCTGTAGAAGAGGAGAAGTTAGAGGAAGAGGAAGGGAGGGAGGAGAAACTGTGGTCATATGTAATATATGAGAAAGAATAAAAAAGAGAGAGAAAGGAAAAGATTTAGAAAGAAAAGAGAGAGAAAGCTGTCCTTGTATCTATATTAGAATACTTGTTTCTATTACATCAAAGTGATTTGATTTTGGATTCATTGTAAATATGAATCCAATTAATAGAGTTAAGAAAAAGTATTTGTCTCAATTAACATGTAATAGCATTTGATGTGTGATTTAGTCAAGTATAGCATGACCAATGTAAAGAAAACACATGTTCAGTTCTTTTATTGTGGCTTCTAAGGCAGAATATTACACCCAATGGTTATGGACCAGCATATGATAGGCTGTAGAGCATCTGCCAAGTTACTGAACTGATGGTGTGTATTTTTATTGAGAGAGAATGCATCATTTTCATTTGATTCCCCCAAATTCAAAACCATGATCCATAAAATCCCAGGAACCACTTTTGTGCAGAAGCCCTGGGTTAGAAATTCCTAGCCCTGACTGGGAATGATGATGAATGCCTTTAATCACAGAACTCTAGAGGCAGAGTCAGGCAGATTTCTATGAGTTCAAGGCCAACCTGTCTACATATCAAGTTCCAGAACAGACAAAGATACATAGTGAGATCCTGTCTCAAAAAACAAAACAACAAAGAAAGAGCCAGCCTTGAGCCATTCGCTAAAGATGTCAAAGCATAAATAAATAAATAAATAAATAAATAAATAAATAAAATTTCTCCTATCATATCCCAGAGACTGACGCTAACTATTCTCAACTTCTCCAGCCTCCCACAATATTTATTCCACAAATTAGTAGACTTGAGCCTCCAACCCACATGATATCTACAGCTCTCCTCAACTTTTTTTGAGAATCCTTAGTGTGTAGTTCTTATGTTTCTCCTATTTGGCTTTCAGATTTTCTATTCTGCTGACCCATTTTACCTTATTTTCCAAGTGTTGTTCCTCACCTAGTAGAATTCTACTGAAACCATTTGTTAACCAGGTCTCTAGCTCCTGAAACTTAATACTTTAATATCTTTCCCATGCAAATGATGGTAATACGTGCTTCCTTCCTTTCCCTGCTCTGATGAAGTTGTCATTAATCAATCATTATTCTACATATCCAATCCACTACTTTACAGGCTCTGAAGTCCAAGCTGCTAACACCCAGGAGCTCTAATCACCCCAGGGCCAGATCTTGGACAAGTAGGGTCAACCTTATCCCCAGAAAGTACTGAGGTGACTCATTCAAATCCATCCTAAATCCTCCTACCCTAACTCACCATAGTTTCCATGCCACACAACAACAAAGGTTTATGACCAGAGTTTCCTGACACGGGAGTTGTGATACATTCTATTTACTAAAATTGGATCTGGAGCAAGTATATTTGACTGGCAACCATCAAGTTACATGTATCCCAAAATAGTTATGAATGTGCCCACTTCTCCTTATTCATTTGTAGATGACAGTATCATGTGCCAATGTCAAAACTGTTGGACACCTCTGATTATTCTGGAGCTTAAAAGCAGCTCATACTGTAGAAGTATTACGGGAAATAGTAATCAACCATATTACTCAACTTTGAACATTCTACTTGGGAAGGGGAAAGGGAAGTTGGTTGTCAGAATCTACATATCTCAAAAAAGGATTGACATTAAAATCAAATTACTCATAACAATGAGGTGGACTTTGTAATGTTTTGATTACATCAAAACTGTCCTTGCTTCTGCATTCCACTCACAGAAAAGTCTGTGTCATTCTGTGGCCATGCCACTTGCTCACTGAACTCTTGTCCTCCAGAGATGTTTTTTTTTTTTTTACCCCAACAAAAAATAATGCTGAATCACTGGTCCTCTGAATATTTTCTATTGTTTGTTCACAGTATGTCAGATTTCAGTGTACTTATTTATGTGAGTAAAAGTTATCATGAACTTAAAATGGTCAATATTATAATAAATACAAAGTATTGCTTTTTCAAATTTCAACTGGGAGCTAGCTATGTAGTTCTCATTAAGGGCCATAATTCTCCTAAGGAAATTATATTTTCTATGAATAACAGAAATGAAATACAATCTTCACAAAGAATGGAAAGTCTGTTGATATTTAAAGTGTTTTTAGAAACAATTGCTTAGATACCTTAACAACTAAAAGAAAATATTACCCAGTGTTTATTCTTCAACTTCTCTATAGCAACTATGATCATTGTAAAAAAAAAAAAAACAAAAAACAAAAAACAAAAAACAAAAAACAAAAAAACAAAAAAACAAAACAAAAAAAACCACTCCAAATGTTTTAGGTTGTTTAAGGGGGGGGAATGTATTTAACATGGAAATGCAATGGTTTTCTCTGTGTTTTGTTAGACAACTATTTTTGGACTAGAGTGATGGCTCAGTGGACAACAGAATTTCACAAAGACCTGGTTTTAATTCCCAGCACCTACATGGTGGCTCACAATCATCTATCTGTAACCCAGTTCCAGAGGATCCAACACCCTCTTCTGAGCTCTACCTATAATACACCCATACACATAAAAAATTAAGAATGAATACATTTTGGAAAAATAATGATTTCTATAGCTAGGTGAGGTGGCACATGTCTTTAATGCCAGTACTTGGGAGGTAGAGGCAGGCTGATCTCTGTGATTTGGAGACCAGCCTGGTTTACAAAATGAGTTCCAGGTCAGCCAAGGCTACATAATGAGACCCTGTCTCAAAAAAAGAAAACCGGGTTGTTTTCCTGTGAATTTTAAAACACAGTTTAAACCACCATTCTGGGTTTCTTCAGAAACAAGTCATGTGTACAGTGATTTTTTTTTTTATCTGTTATGTGTGTGCTCACAAACTGCAGCTTCCCCAGTCCCATCACTAATCATGTGTCTTTGGGACCACTCACTCATTAATATCAGAAAAACACAGTGTCCTTGAACGTAGGGCCTATTGCTAGTTCTCTCCATGTGTGAGTAAATTATTTAGAGACAATTTAATAAGCAAGTCAAGAGAATGTGATCATACAAAATATATCATATCTCTAGGAGAGATCTTTATATAAGTCTTCAATATTAGATATGTTATCTACAAATATGTGTGCTTTCTTTTTTGTTTTGAGACAGGGTCTTTCTACCTAATAATTCAGGCTGGCCACAAGCTCTAGGTTCTCTTGCTTTGGCCTTTCCAGAGCCACCACACCTGGCTGCAGCTACTGATGATGTAATCAACAGAGGCAGAGATGAAAAAAGGTAACTTGCAGCCCAGAGTGGCCTTGAACTCTCTAGAGGTATGCACTCTTGCAGGATATTTGATCATACCATGAAGCCCAAGATTGTGTGGTTTGATGAAAAAACCTGTTTCTAGTTATAGTATATCTCAACCTTAGCACACACCTCTAATCCCTCTGGCTGGAATACAGACACACCCTTAATACACACCTTTAATCCCATAAAGTTAATTTATAGAAGGAAGCACCCATGTTTGAAAGTGATGTCTAATTGAGTGCCAGAAAAAGTGATGAATCAGAGAAAGATTTGACAGAATAGGATATGCCAAGTTCTCATGAGAAAAGAAGAAAGGAAACTACTTAAGAAATATCAACACATAGTTTGTCTCTGCAACTCCTTCCATGGCTATTTTGTTTCCCCTTTTAAGAAGTAATGAAGTATCCACACTTTGGTCTTCCTTTTTCTTGAGTTTCTGGTGGTTTGTGGATTGTACTTCGAATATTCTGAACTTCTGGTCTAATAACCACTTATCAGAGAGTGCATACCATGTGTGTTCTTTTGTGATTGGGTTACCTCACTCAGGATGATATTCTCCAGGTCCATCCATTTCCCTAAGAATTTCATAAATTCATTGTTTTTAATAGCTGAGTAGTACTCCATTGTGTAGATGTACCACATTTTCTGTATCCATTCCTCTGTTGAGGGACATCTGGATTGTTTCCAGTTTCTGGCTATTATAAATAAGGCTACCATGAACATAGTGGAGCATGTGTCCTTATTACATATTGGAGCATCTTCTGGGTATATGCCCAGGAATGGTATAACTGAGTCCTCTGGTAGTTGCAGAGACAAACTATGGAGCAGAGACTGAAGGAAGGACAATTCAGAGACTGTTCCACCTGGGAATCCTTCCCATATTCAATCGTCAAACCCAGACACTGTTGTGGATGTCAGCAAGTGCTGGCTGAAAGGAGCCTTACATAGCTGTCTCCTGAGAGGCTCTGACAGTACCCAACTAATACAGAAGTAGAGTCTCACAGCCATCCATTGGACTGAGTACAGGGTCCCCAATAAAGGAGCTAGAGAAAGGATCCAAGGAGCTGAAGGGTTTGCAGCCCCTTAGGACAAACAATAATATGAACAAACTAGTACCCTTAGAGTTCCCAGGGACTAGACCACCAACCAAAGAGTACACATGGTGGGACTAATGGTTCCAGCAGCATATGTAGCAGAGGATGGCCAGTAGGTCATCAATGGGAGGAGAGGCACTTGGCCCTGTGAAGAGTCTGTGACCCAGTGTAGGGGAAAGCCAGGGCCAGGAAGTGGGAGAGGGTGAGTTGGTGAGCAGAGGAAGGGGAGGGAACAGGGTTTTTTGTTTGTTTGTTTGTTTTTAGTTTTTTTCTGTTGTTGTTGTTTATGGTTTTGTTTTTGGTTTTTGGTTTTTTATTTTATTTCTTTTTTTCGGAGGGGAAACTGGGAAAGGAGATGTCATATGGCATGTAAATAAAGAAAATATCTAATAAAAATTTTTTTTTAAAAAAAAGAAACATCAGCACAAAGAGAAAATAGGAAAAACAGTTTTACCAGGAGAGTTTTACTGGGAGAGACAGGTTGAAGACAGAATAAGCTGGATACAGGTAAAGATAAGACAAGCCAGATAATGAGAAGAGGTCAGAAGATTAAAACAGATTGTCAAAGTTAGATGCCAAGCAGAGCAATTCAATAAGTTTAAGAAAGAAGCCAGATTGAATCAGTCAGCTTGGAGAGGAGTTTGAACCATAACAGCTGAGTTGAATCACCTGCCAGAGGTCAGAAAGAACTAGAGAGGGGTGAGCTTATTCAGCAGCAAGTCTCAGAGGCTGAAAACATTCAAGGCCTAGATTAAATTGTATGGAAGCTAGAAGCTTCCAGGGCTTGACTTAGATAAGCAGATGGAGGCAGTAAGCCTCCAAGATGGCAATTACAACAAGCAAATAAAAGTTACATTTACAAGTCACCATCACCTTTGGCTAGTAATATAACTTTAAAAGTTGCAACTAGAAGGTCACTGGTTTCTTTTTATCATCATTAATGTATACTAATTGTACATATTAATAGTTGTCAGTCTGACAGTTGCATGAATATATAAATTATTGTTTTGGTTGTATCCACTTTCCCAACTACCTTCACCTAATCTCTTCCTCTAAGGTCCCCCTGCTCTTCTCTGGCAGTCCATTTACTTCCATATGGTCTTTTTTGCTTTTTCAGATTCCCCATATGAGAGAAAACATGCAATATGTGTCTTCCTGCCTCTGCCTTATTTCACTTGTATACACACACACACACACACACACACACACACACACACACA
>JADRCC010115424.1:0-15145 GCA_019843855.1 Hylomyscus alleni
AAAAAAAAAAAAAAAAAAAAAAAAAAAAAAATTTCTTCAACATTTTCTTCTTTACTGTAAGCTATTCCAGATTCTTCTAATACATATGTTTGTTTGCTTAACATATCCTGTGTCAGCTTCTGTTACCCACATCCCAGGATTCTGACCAAAATAGCTCCTCACATGCTCCAGGCTCCAGCATGTAAGACTAAAGGTTAAACTCTGTGGGTGGGAGGTGGAGTTATTGGGTCAAATATTTACTAAGCCACCAAGGTCAATTTCTTTTTTTTCCAGGCCATTCATCTCCCAAATGGTGACTTTATAGTGTCCCTTACAGAATGACAACTACATTGGCCCAAGGAGAAAAAGAAATCCTGGATATAAATTTCCTGGAATCAACTTGATCACAACCACCAGGTTCCCTAGTTCTGCCGATCATGAGCCCTAGAGATTCTGTGGAAATGTCAGCAGTGCTGGTCTGTGAAGCAAGTTTCATTCAGTCTTATAAGCGACAATGACAAAGTCACACAGTCATTACATTATGATGAAGGAACAGCCACTGAGGTTAGACCAACATGCATCTTGGAAGGAGAAAACAGAGTACTTAGAGACTATATATGAAACATTTGTCAAAATTCTTTCCAATGTGTCAAATGTCCTCTCTCTCTCTCTCTCTCTCCTTTCTTCTCCCCTCTTTCCCTTCCTACTTCATCTTTTCTTTGAGAGCCATGTGGCAGCCTGTTTGGGAAGTGACATCTGTGAGTTCCTTCGTTCAGCAAACATTTACTGGGTCCCATTCAGGCCAGGTGTCATATCCTGTCTGCGGTGCTGATGAATTAAGCAGGGTACATTCTTGCTTGTTTTGAGTTTCTACTACAGTGGAGGGAGGCAGAAGCAAACAGGAGAGCCTCACAGATCGGCTCAGCCTACAGGGAGAAAGTGAGTCTAGACTGGTTGGAGATTTGGACGCTTTTTCAAGTGGAAATGGATATTTGTGTAAATTAACAGTTAGTATGTGACAGCATCTTAAGATGCTTGGCTTAAGCCAAGGAAAATTTAAGAAATGGAAATTTGCTGATTTCAAAGGAATGCAGAGAGTTAAAAATCTATCAGGGATACCTTTATTTCCATGGACTTATTTCAGGGTTTCTTTGCCCTTCTAGGTGAGGACTGTGTCCTAAGTACCCTGTATTTGTGGAATGTTCTCTGGTAACATGGAGACTCTTTTTGCAATAATATTACTTGGTTTTTCGAGAAGCAGTGGCCGGGAATTTTCCTGATGTTGCAGGTCAGAGACTAAGGCTCAAATAATTTCCTCAAGTACAGGCAGTTACTTCAGATGTATTTACAAGGTGGACCTTCACTTTTCCTAGTCAACCCCATGGCCCTCAGGCCAGCCCTGTCTTGTCTCCCTCTGTTTTTTGTTTGTTTGTTTGTTTTTTAATCTATCAATAAAGTGCTTTGATGCTATGGGTTCTGTTAATGTGTGATTAACCATCATATTCCGATTGGAACCCCGAATACCCCTCCCCAATAGTGCATATCCCTATTGAACACGCATACCTGCACTTTGCTACTATGTCTTGTCAAAAATTGTTATTTGTTGGTCACATATATTCTGGGGGAAGCGTGACTCAGAGACTATTCCAGAAGTATCCAAGTTTTCACTACGCTTTGTTCATTTATGGGTTGTCACAGGAGGTAAACCAAAGGGGACACATATATCTAATTAATGTTTAACATAAAAACATTAGAGGCAAAAATATTGATGATCTACTCATTACACCAGTCTATGGAACTTTAAAAATATTCTCTACCTTTCATACCCATTATATAAAATTGAGCAGCTTAGCGAGAACAGGATGGAAATCCCAGAAACCACTACAAAACTGCTGCCTTTGCAAACAGAAGCTAATATTTTTCTAACATACACTATAAAGCCAAGTGATATGCTCAAAGTTTCATGAGGTTAGCTCATCTAATCATTTACCCTGCCTTTTCATATACATATAGCTCTAATGCTATAAAGGTTTTATAGGTGAGAAAACCAAGGGTCCAAATAGCTAACAAGTTTGTACCAACACAGTGGTAGAGCCAGGCCCATCTATCTCTAGAATTCTATTTTCTAATTATTATTATTGTTGTTATTATTATTATTATTATATCATTGTTTTATTGGAGGAACAGATAATTAGAGTTAGATCTTATTTCGGCTCCCTATTTACATGAGAAAGATCAGAGGTCCTAACAGACTAGGGATCTGGTTAAAGCACTAGGTTCCATTCCCACACCTGGTCTCAGATGTGGTACCATGTTAACTCTCAACTGGAAAAAGGTTAGAATAGATCTTTTGGTATTTGCCTAGAAATTTATAAAGGAATATCTTTTGAGAGTTTGGGTAGGAATACCCATGTCCCATAGAGTGGAATCTTGACAATCTTGTCCTGACCAGTCAGCTATGAGGTTATCATCTCAGTCATAAGAGGTATTTTTTAAGGAAGCCAAAATGGGCCATTTTCTAGGAATCTCCAATCCCACACGGGTTACTTGGTGAAAGGAGCCACAGAGAAAGATTGTTTTATAATTACGCGTTTGTCTCAGGCTTTCAAGAGAGTTAATTGTTACAATATGCTAATCATAATAGTGTTCAGTTTATGGTGCTTTTATTTTGATTATTATTTTTTAATGGCTCCGAAAAGAAAATAGAGAAGAAATCCACACAGAATGTTGGCAATTTATTAGCTCTAAAGGAAACATTTTTAGCTCCAAGAAAATCCCTGTTCTTCCCAAATCTGAACCTGTAAGCACAAAAGCACTGTTTTAGGAAAAGGCTTAGCGTCGGCTGCTTCCACAAGATTAGCCCCATTGATCTGAAGCACCTGTGCTTCCAGAAACACGGGACATTATCCACTTTCTTTTTCCTTTTTACCATTTGTTCAGGAAGTTGTGCTTGGACTAATATTATTTATACAGCTGGGTATGCTGACCAGGAAAGAGAAGATCAAAGCAGTTGATGATGGCGTAACATCTGAGACGGGTCCTGATAATCAATCAAGCCTAGAGCATATGGTCCTGATTACAAAACAACCGGGATACTCTGTTGGGATGTTCAGTGGAGGCCGGAGCCTGTCAGTAACAGCTGTAATCCACTTCAAGCATTCGGAGGGCCTCTCTTTAGATCCTTTGCTCTTGCCTCGTTTTCTGGAGAGTGTGCAACCCAGAGAGAGCAGGAGATGTGAACGCCAGCATTGAATTTGCATCTGTTGAGAATCCTGAGGGTCTTAGAACACATCCAAATGGGTGTGTGAGGTCTGTGGAACTCTGCTTGCTACCCCCACTCTACCCCCCACTGCCACCTCCCCGCCTCCACTGTCGCGCCCCCCCCACCCCCCAAGCCTGCTCAGACGCCTCTCTGGAAGGATACAGGGCAACTGTCTCTTTGCCACAGGAAAGCCACGGGAAGTGCATTTAAAAAGACAGCTCACGGAGGGAAACAGCTCTTCCTGTCCTAGTGTCTAACCTTGATTGTTCAGTTAAAATACTAGAGCTGGAGGGAGGGGCGAGACCCCAAAACAGGAAGAGAGTCGGATAGCTTAGGCAAAAAGGCAAAAAATAAAAAGGGCTCCACTTGCCCAACTGAAACACGAAAATCAAATACCAAACGAACACCAACCAAAGCAAAATAGCAGTTTTAATTGAAGGATGCCAGAGCGATCCATATCCAGAGGGCATCTAATGCTTTCCCCAGCAGAGCAGCGAGGGTGCGCGGAGCCATTCAACCCAGGCACCTGGAGCCTGGCAAAGGTCTGCGCTCCGAATGATGTCTGGCCAGCTGTTTGAAATGGAATTTGCACAAAGGTAGGAGGAAAGGGGTGCCAGCGTGCCTTTTCCCTGTCTAGGTTGGAATGCTTCTCTGAGAACTTTAAAAGCTGACAGCTAAATGTAATCAGGGCTAAATCACTGAAACGAAGACGGTGTTCTTATGCAACAAATGAACAGCCACTCTGCCAATGTTTTCTTTCCCTACAAGGTAATGAATGGTGCAGGCTCTTAGGAGCCCTCCAGCCATTTGGAAATGTTATGAATTCAAGGGAGGCAGGAAATGTGGAAGTCTAGTTCATTGCTAATGTTGTCTTCCGGGGATTGTAGGCCTGTAGGTTGAACAGCAGGGTTCCACAGCTGCTGTTGTGTAATAACTGGGCATGCGCTGGTTCTCAGCGCGACAAAATGCATCATATACAGCATCCTCATTATGGTCTCTATTTAAGGCCAGCATTTCTATAAAGGATGGGAGCTAGCTTAGCCTTATAGCTGGATACCCGGACTAAACACCATCTCATGTTGTGTTTGCTTCAAGACAACTTGGCAAGCTCATCTGCTGCAGCGCCATCCGTTTAGAGTTTATGCAGGTCTCCTTCTAGCTTGGGGGTGGCTTTCCACATGACTGGTTTTCTTTAAAAAATAAATGTTAAATCAACAGCAATCAGTCATGAATGCCTGATATGGAGTGCCGAGAAGGACACTTCATTCACCTTTGATGTTTCTTTCCAAAACCTTGTCTAACCTTGAGAAAAATAGACAATGAGCCTGTACAGGAATCCTCACCAGTATTCTGCAAGTAACCTAGAATACGGGGGAGTCAGAAAAACCATCACAATGCTGAGAAGCCTGAGGGGGGCTGGCAAGTCAGTACAACAGGGCGTCTGGATGGGATCCTGAGAGGACCTTAGGAAAACAAAACCATGGAAGTCGGTGTCCATGGCGTGCTGTCCAGTGTGTTTCCTTAAGTGGCAGCAACTATAGACACTCAGGTAAAATATTCATGATAGAAGAGAGTGTGCTCTCTATGAGAACCTTACCAGCTTCAGTTTTTTTTTTTTCTTTCTATAAATCAAAACTGTCTTAAACATCGCTTCTTGAACAGCAATGGTGCAACATTACTTTGTCTCGTGCTTTGATAAAACCAATCATGTGAGTTCATTTCAATTTCAGTTAAGGTCAGGATAACGTCTAATTCCCAGGGTCTGCTAAGCAGTGGAATTTTCCAAGAGGAAGACTGGAACATAAGGATAGGCTTGGCCTGAGGAAAAGAGGGGCAAGGCAATGAGGAGGATCTCCTCTAGGTCTTCTCCATGTGGCTATACCTTCTACAGCTCCGGGCCTGTGTCCAGCTCTCTCCACAGGATACCAGGGAATACAGGGACTTCAAGTGTGGCTTTGTTCAGGGTTTCTACATTTGACTAGGGGGCTGAATGGTACTTGCAGGAAAGAGGCAGCTGGGATAGATAATCGATGTTTGTCCCTACGCCTACTACACCCCTCAGGCCAGCTGTTTCTCATGTGACACAAATCGAGATAGTATTAGGGCAGTGGCCATAAATTCTGATTCTTGAGATTATGACACCCCAAAGTGATTCAGGAACACCTCCTCTTTTCAAAGATATGAGATATATAGTCAGTGTTGGAGTGACCCATGGAGCTGGTGATAGTCAGAGCCAGGCTCTGAGAGATGACTCAAACCTTGCCTTCGGCCTTTAAATAACCCAAGACAGTACTGCCAGCTATCTCAACAAGTTCTCAAGTGGTTGCCAGGAGCCATCACAGCAAACTTCAGACTCATAAAGTCCCCGGTTCAAGTTCTCATTCCCAAGTCTGCTATTTGCCCAGCTGGATGACCTGGGTGTGGCTAATGAATTTTTCGGATCTTCGGGTTTTCCGGGAAGGACAATAAAAGCTGATCACAGGCTTGCTGTGAAGTCATCAAGAGAATTAACCACTGAAGATATCTGGAATACAGGTCAAAGTCCTCCCTTCCGGTCTCACACAGCCTAGGCAGAGGGGTCAGGCACAGATTGCATAGCCCTTCAGGAACGTCCTCATGACAGGAGCATGTCTGACAGGATCACAAATTCTTCTAGTTCATTGGTAATTAATCCTGAGGTTTGCAAATAATCTCTGTGTAAAATCAAGAATCTAAGGATATACACTTATTTTTGTTGTTTTCAATGGGACTGTCTCTAAATTTTCCCTCCTAGGAATTGTCTAGATGGCTCTCTTGCCATAACTAAGTTTGATCGAACCCAGGAGCTAGGCAATTAGATACTAAAAGAAGACGGCTTAGAATTCGAAAGGGACCATTTGCCTATAGGATGCCTTACCCTGAAAGGTGCCAGCACATCTCAGGTTGTGTGTGAGAACAACCACATCCAGCAAGAAGCAAAGACTAGCCAGAGAGAACAAAGAGGCAGAAGTGTAAACGGATAGACAAAGGCAGGACAGGAAGAAGAAGAAAGAACAGGAAGAGAAGAACTCCTTACCACAGAGAAGACCTAGGGGTAAAAGGGCTGGGGCAGTTACAATATGAAGCCCTGACAGCAGCTCTCAGGGAGAATCTTTTCCAACTCCTGCACTTTGGGTTTGTGAAAGACAGCCGCTTTTATAGGCAGGGTGCCTCCACCCCAGCAAGTAGACCAAGTGTCTGTTCAACCAGGCCTTCTAGTGTGGCCTGATGGGAGAATAATTCTTTGGGACCTTTCAATGTTAGACACAAAAGGATCTTCTCAAACCATGAGATGGTGGGAGTGGGGGTGGGACAAGTGGGAGTACGGCGATGGTGCATAGAGAACAGGGAACACTAAAAGTAGTCTTTGCTATTTTGGAGAATTCTCTCTCTTAGGGAAATCTTTTCAAGATGAAAATGTTCTTATAATAGTGCCGCACATCTGTAATTCCAGAACTTGGGAAGTAAAGCCAGGGAGACCATGAGTTCAAGACCAGCATTAGATATATATAGCAAGTTCAAAGTGAGCCTGAGCTGCGTGAGACTCTACCTCGAGAAATTAAAGAGGACTAGTGGGTAGGGAATATGATTCATTGGCAGAGTTCTTGCCTTGGATGTAAAAGGCTCTCATTCAATCCCCAGAACTGAAAAAAATAATAATAATAGGAAATGTGACAAATAGAAAATATTATTCATAAATTATTCCTTCCTTGTTACCATCAGAATTTTGGTATATTTCCCCTCAGCTTATTTCTCTGTCTTTATAAATAATATTCCTTCCATGCCACAGTTATACAACACTACATATACAATTTAATATTGGGGCACATCTGACCTTAATGTTCACCTGACCTTTCCACAAAATATTTCAAGGTTTTCTTTTAAAAGTTTTCATTTTGAGTCTGAAGTTAATATCATAAAGAGCATCCTCTGCAATTGGGATTTAGTGTATTTCCAGATTTTGTTGTTTTAAAGAGCAATCTGTCCATAGCGCTACTGTAACACTTTTAAAAAAATTATTCTGAGGCAGTGTAGGAAATAGTTTAGCAACCTGGAACTCCACTTGGTTTGGACTAAGCACACAGTCTTCTTCTAATGTTGCCCTTGGAAACCTAGGATCTTCGTCTGGACAAGACAAGACCCTCTGAAGAGTGTACCCAGCAACCTATGTGTAGCCCAGGACCACTCTCTCACTGAGCTGCATCCACATCCTTCTCTGAACAATGAATGGACTGTTTCTATTTCGTTTAGTACCATCAAACTTAGATTCTATTCCTTTATACTCTGGGTAGGTGAAGGTCTAAGAGGCCAGTCCAGCCTGAATTGGTTTACAGTGCATACACAATAATAAGATAAAACTATGTCCCCAAGTAAACTTTTAGGCAGAATCTCCTATTTGCCATCTTATCTCGATGAGTAATTGGGTGTGTATATGATGGAAGTCAGATGCATCATGGGAAAAGATATGTGCACGGGAGGAAATGGTTATATAATGTCAATCAAAATAGAGAGCCATCCAAACTAAGCCCCTAGTAATCAAACTTCTCTTTCAGTTGAATATCGGAAACGGAAGACCCAAGCAATAACTGGGACCTTTGAGTGCTCTCGCTTGTGTGGCTGGCTGCCAACTCTTGATAGTGTGTCTGATTGGCCTTGCTGTTTTATGAATAAAGTTTCCTTGCTACTTTTGCAAGTCTACATAAACATAAGCCTTTCTTTTGATTCTTTAAGAGGCCAAGCAATTGGAAACACCAGGCCCTAGTCACTGATAACAATCCTGGAGGTAGCATGATTTTGTTTATGTTAAATTGTTTTTATGTATATTAATAGACACTTTTGACTGTTTCATGTAGAGAATATTTTGTGTATTGAATGGATCCACCATCTGTCAATTAAAAAGTCTATATAACCTATGGCTTAGGCAAGAAATAGAGGTGGGGCATTGGGAGGAGAAAGAAAGAATTCTGGGATAAAATGAGGCACAGGGATATTCGCCAAGAAGATGTAACAAGATGGACACATGGTATCTGAGCACAGGTAAGTAGCCACGTGCCAGAATATAGGTTAAAATAAATGGGTTGTCTTTAGTTATGATCCAGTCAGAAAAGAGCCTAGCTATATAGCCAAGGAATCTGTAAATATATTTTAAGTCTGAGTCTTGTTTCTGGGAGCATGGGGCTGGGAGGAAGAACCAGCCATAACCTCTACGGTTTCATATATGTAGGGTACAGAGCTACCCAATGAATCAGATACAGGACCTGAACTTAGGCACACTGCCACTAATTGTGGTAATGTGATATAGTTTGATTGACCTTGTAGAAAGGCAATTCCGGCCCAGGGAACTAAGGTACAAAAATAATTTTCACTGTGAGTGGTACCTTGTAAGAAAATGTTGATAACAAAGTGTTGATGATTTCAGCTAGCTCATTTCTGGTAGGATCATGGAAATGGGTTTTTCACATTCACAGGAAAATAAAATCAAGGGAGCAACAAAAAGCGCCTCATAAATTAAAAAAAAAAAGTCGCTATGCCAACACCTAGCAAAGACTGTCAGATTCCCTCTAGTCAATAAGAATGGAAATTCCTGGAGTCAATTTTAAGGATACAGTGTCATTGCTAGATGTTAGGCAAAATGACTTTGCCATTCTGTATAGCTTGGGTCAGATAGTCATTTCCAGGTAAGAGTTAAGTCAGGCTTGCTACATGTCTATTTCTGGAAGAAAGAAAAAAAAACAAAACAGCTGTATATACATTTTGATCTGATTTGATATAACTTTAAGAGCCACAGCAGAAAAGAGAACTCTAAAATTTTCCATAGGTAAGAGTTCTGGCATAGAGTTCTTGATTTCCCTCATTGCTTTGAGCAGCCAGGACCTCAGACCTGAACAATGGTTAATGTTTAAAAAGGTACAGTGTGTTCTGTTTAATGACCTGTTCATTTCCCTTTCCTGCCAGTGCAGGCCTCAAGTTAAGAGCTCTTCACAGGGCATGAAAAGACCCAGGGAGTGATGCTCAGGTCACGGGGAAGTTGCTTGAAGACGAGGGAACTGTATCTCCAAGGAAACACTCGCACTGAGTTGCTGTGGGTGTGGGTTTACTGTGGTTTATGGAAATAACCCACAGCACCCACTGAGATGTGTGTATAGATTGCAGACAGGAAATGGAGGAAATCCTACATTAAATGGAAACGGTGGGATTTTAAAATGCCAAAGAGAGACTCTCCGGGTGGAATTTGGTCAGAGCACCATCAGCTTTCCCTCTCATCAGCAGTTGGGAGAAGAATTACATACTCTGGGTATCCAAACCAGAATCCAGGGCATTCAACCCTTCAGCTATCTACCTTTCTGTTATTAACCCTATTTGTCACCACTCCCCATACTACATGCTGTGAGGGCCAGCCAGTGTAGATCCTAACATCTCCTACAAATGATATACCCGGTCCTTTCTCCACCAGCCTGTTAGTTCTACTTTCAGTCTTATAACTCCCAAGTCATCTTTTCCTGTAACCTCATTGACCAGTCCTTGTCACATCAGCCCATCACCAGTTATCTGTCACTTCCGTGCTCACTCCGACTGTGTATTGACTTGTGCCTGGCACTGGACTTGGTTCTGAGGATACATAGGTAAATTCCAGTCACTGCCCTCACGGAGGTCACAGTTCACGTGGAGAAGGATCCTAAGATAAATAAAATATGGCAAGGACAAAGGTCAAGACAGGCATGTGGAAGGTAGTTATCCTCCGCCGTGTCAGAAAGCTTCCCAGAAAGACTGATGCCAGAGCAAAGATTTCTGAGAAGAGGAAGCATTGAGCAGGCAAAGGAGGGTGGAAATATGTAGATGGAATGTGTCCCAAGCAATGTAGGTTGGCAACAGGTAGGATGAATCAGAGGCCATGTCATGCTGGCGTCTGGAACTTTTGCTTTACGAGAGTGACTCTGAATATGGCTGTACTGTTAGAAGGATGCTACTGACCTGCTTTAAACGCCCCTACTTGTTTCCAAACCTTGGCGGTATCTTAATGAGCAGGTACCCCACGATGAGATGCTCGAGTAGAAGGCACGTAAGCTCAAGGCTGTATCGCTGGAGCCTGAGAAGGCAAGCAGAGACTTCTTAGCCCTAGTAACCAGGCCAAGCAACCCCTTTCTAAAATCTTAGATGTATGTGAGTACTTTGGGAAAGCATCGTGCCCTTACTGTCTTGATAGTTACTATATAACTCACTCAAGTTATTTTCTCGTTCATGTTTTCCTTTCTGGAGAACTCACAGAAGGCAGAAACCTCGGCAGCCATGATGGTTTTCCCACCATGGACTGCTTTGAATAGGTAGGTGCTCAATCCATACTCGTTTCTGTACCTTGAATGAACTGCGTCCATCTGTCTCAGCCTTTCCTCCCTGTCCGTCACATCAAGGTTTGTCAGGAACACCTGAAATGCCTTTCCAGACTTCAGTGGCCCTTCCCACCTTTGAAGGCAGAAGGGATGGAACCAGAAGCAGGAGGGTTATTTCCTAACATATGTTGAGATAATTACAGGACAATGCCTGAATTTCCCAACCAGAGGAACATCATTGGGGAGAGTACCTTCTGAATGCCTTTTGAAGCACAGCTGTGGATAAATCCAAGTTCAAAGTGATTATCCAGCCAAGGGTGGATTTTACAGATGATGTTTAAAACACTCCTTTAATCTGTTGCAAAATGCCAGCACTCTTGCAGGGGCTTCATTGATATCATCAAATATCAAACAGGGAAAGTTTAGGAAGACCTGAAATTGTCGGGATAGATGCACCCTGAAGACAGATACAGTGTGTTCAAAATCACCCAGTCTTCCACTTCTCAAGTAAACAAGGTAAAAGTGGTGGAACTGTGATCTGCCCAAGGTCACAAGGCCAGACAGAGGTTAAGCAGGTTGGATGTACCTATTTCTAATGACCTACAGTATGATGAATCTACTTCTTTCTTTTTTTTTCAAGACAGGGTTTCTCTGTGTAGCCCTGGCTGTCCTGGAACTCACTCTGTAGACCAGGCTGGCCTCGAACTCAGAAATTCACCTGCCTCTGCCTCCCAAGTGCTGGGACTAAAGGCGTGCGCCACCACCGCCCAGCTGCATCTACTTCTTAAAAGAGTATAATTAAATGCCTACTACATTCTTAGTGTGTTTGTTTGAGATACAAAGACACACATGGTGAGATTCCCTGCACTAAGGAACATACAGTCCGAGAAGGAATGAGAGACAGAAGATTGTCTGTCTGTGTAACACTTCAGACCGATGGACCCAGAGCCAAGACCCTGGTAGAGAGTGATTTAGCCACTTTGAGTCCAAAATTTGAACGGACACTGATAACTCAAGAATCAAGTAATATTTCCCCAATACAAAGAGTATCAGTCTTGCTGGATTTTTTTCTTTTGCCATATTCTGCCTGGGCTATTCCTGCTCCATCAGGCCAGTCCTTGTGGCCATGTGCTCCTAATCCATACTACCCTAGGGTGACTTCCTTACTTCCTCCTCCTGATCTCAATTTCAGACCCCAAGCCCCAGAACCTTTGCTCCATCCTCCCTTCTGCCCAGTCCAGGCTGCAGTCATTTTTATTAACCAATTAGGGAAAACTTGCGGGGTAGGGTGGGGACAAGATTTCTATAGCCTCATCTGGCATCCAGATTTTGGGGGCCAGTATTTAGTATTTAGATATATAGCAGCACCAGACCAACCCCCTACCGAGAATGGATGAACTTAGAACATATAATACTGAATGAGTTCACACTGTCTCAAAAAAAAAAATTCACGTTTTCTACCATATGTAGAAACTAGCCAAAAATATATACATGTAAACAATATACCGATAGGTGTGATGAACAGAATCAAAAGGCTAAATGTAAGCCAGGCAGTGGTAGCGCATGCCTTTAATCCCAGCACTCTGGAGCCAGAGGCAGGTAGACCTCTGTGAGTTTAAGGCCAGCCTGGTCTATGAAGGGAGAGCCAGGATAGCCAAGGCTACACAGAGAAATTCTGTCTCAAAATACCTAAATAAATAAATAAAATAATACATGCTAAATGTTAGTGGATGAAGAAAACTGAGTGTGGGAAACAAGTTGTTCTAGTTGTAACTCTAGTGTGGATTTTTCATTTTTTGGTGATAAGTATGTGCATCTAGTGAAAGTCAAATCCACTGTGAAGCTCTTCATCCTCACAATGGTCATTCTAATTATACAGGAGTTCATTGAGATGGGAAGACTTCAGGGATTTTCATTTGAAGGTTTTTTTTTTTTTTACACGATTCTTTTTTTTAATGTATTTATTTTATTTATTCACATGCATTGGTGTTTTGCCTAAATGTATGTCTACGTGAGCATGTCGCAGATCCCATAGAACTGGAGTGTCAGACAACTGCCATGTGGACGATAAGAATTGAACCCTGGACCCTCTGAAAGAGCAGCCAGTATTCTTAACCATTAAGCCATTTCTGTAGCCCCCGTTTGTATGAGTGTAATATATATTACATATATTATATTACATATATTGCATATATTATATTACATATATTACATATATATTATATACATAATAAAGTTTATTATTATAACACTCCCTTTAACCTTCAGCAAAGGCCTTACTCTCATCTCCAAGAAGTTTAAATGAAGCCACACTTAGGGACAGAAAAGTGTCATTTGCGTGTGCCGAGAAGAGATGCAAACCCTTAGAGCTTTGTTTTCAAAAGGCCTACCGGACAACATGGCCTTGATCTTTGTTAGCAGTTCAAAGGTCTCTGTGGTCTTTCTTGCTGGGAAAACAAAAACAAAAAACAAATGAGGTTTCAAAATTAAGAAATGTTTACAATATTGCAATCAAGATGAAGGATGAGACTGAAAAACCATAAAGTCCATGACAAACACCACAGGGCTCCAAGTGAACAGACAGAATGGCCGAGGCTAGCCCGGGAAGATACGGAGGTGGGCGGATGCTCACTGAATAGACAGAATGGCCAAAGCCAGCCCGGGAAGGTACGGAGGCGGAAGCTCAGTTTCGCAAGTGATGTAATCACTGCAGAGCTTAGCGTTTGTTTTCTTCCCAACCATCCTCTCCAGAGCCATCAGCAAACTCATTTGACATGTCTGATTGTTTTACTTGAACAAATGGCTTGTATAACACCCCTACGCCCAACGGCCCCCTGTCTCCACAACCCCCTTCACACCCCACCCACACTGCTGCCTACCCCATTTGTCCATCACAGAAAGGCCTCCAAAGGATAATCCAAAATTTGATTATCATGAATTTGCTATCTTTGGACTAATGGCTAACTCTGGGGAAGAAGGGTAGAGGCAGAGGAAGAAAATACCTTACAAATGATTGCTAAAATTCAATTCAGCTAACCCTGTCTGGCGGCTATTTTCTCATGGCAGCCCTTGAGTCATGCCGTGCAGAGACAACTGAGGACATATCCATCCCCTAGCAAATTGTAGCCTGTATCCACAGATGGCTAATTCACAAATCCAAATTCCAAGCACTAGGCTTGCTTAGTTTTTTAGCAACCTGCCTTTGTACATTCAGGAAGCTTTCTCTAGTAAATGTGTATAGTCATTTACCGACCAGAAGAGTTTTTTGTTTTTTTTTTTTTGTCCCCCTAATTTTGAATTCCTACCATTGTTAAAGAAGAAGACCTGTGTGTATATTCAGACAAGTAGATAGGAAGACAGGGAAAATTCAGGAGCCTGATAAAGTCAAGACTGCTATCAAAGGGGTCAAAATATCCCTATCACGGACTGATAGCAAGAAGTGACATATTTTTGCAAGGCTATTTAAGTGGGTATGTGTGGATGAGCGTGCAAACTGTAAATGATAATACACATTAAAAAAATAGCCTGGAAGTGGCTTTTAAAATTATATAAGGTTGGACTTCTCCAAACACGGAAAATAACGGCAGCAGATGAATGCTACGCTACGCAGCTCAGGAATATAAGTGTGATATTAAAGTCAAGATCCTGGGACCGGATACATGGTAATTGGTAGAGACCATTCCTTGCATGTTCAACACTGGAAAATGATATTCCGTTCTTTCAGCCCCTGCTCCCAGATTGACTCCCGAGACTAGTTATTAGTAAGTGCCTACGCCGAAAGCTTTGGCTCATTCCCTGACTAGCTCAAAGTTTATTTAATCCATTTAAACTATTCTATGTCTACCACTTGGCTAGTTACCTCTCTTCAGTCCCTGCCCACTTCTTTCTTCATGTCTTCCCAGGGTCTACCTTAGCTATTCGCTCAAATCTCTCTCCTCAGCTCTCACCTCTTCTTCTTTTATTCTCTATTTCCCAGAATCCTCTCTCTTCCTGCCAGTGTCCCACCTCCTGTTTCCTGCCTCAGCTCATTGGCCATAGGCTTTTTTATTGACAGGTGATGCTTCTAAGAGATTTTCTCTACACAGGACTTGGTTTACAATGGATGGAGGATACAGGTGAACAGGGAGCAGAGACCTCTCCTTCTCAGAGTTTTGCTAGCAGAGAAGAATGAGCCCTAGCTCTGCAGGTGGAAATGGGAACAGCAGTAGGAAACTGTCCACCCATTTTTCTGTTTTGTTTTGTTTTGTCTACCCATTTTTTAAGGAAGGAAGAAATAAGAGTTGTTGGAAGGCTGATAAAAATGATTCACCGGAAATACAGGAGGAAACTGGTAATGGTGGAGACATAAAAGAGATTCAGCACGCCGGACAATGGTGGCACACACCTTTAATCCCTGCACTTGGGAGGCTGAGGCAGGTGGATTTCTGAGTTCGAGGCCAGCCTGGTCTACAGAGTGAGTTCCAGGACACCTGGCTACACATAGAAACTACACAGAGGGGGAGGGGAAAGGAAAGGGGAAGAGGGAGAGGGAGAGGGAGAGGGAGAGGGAGAGGGAGAG
>JADRCC010115425.1:0-13394 GCA_019843855.1 Hylomyscus alleni
GAAAAAGGAAGGAAGGAAGGAAGGAGGAAGGAAGGAAGGAAGGAAGGAAGGAAGGAAGGAAGGAAGGAAGGAAGTTTATGACAATCGAAGACGTAGAACTACAGCTTTTAATGAAAGCTGGGAGCAAGTCTCCTGTAGCAAAGAGTACATGAACTGGTTATCAAACACCAAATGATCGACCCTGAGAACACACATACAAGGAACCTCATAGGGATTAAATAAATTGTATTTGAGAATCCATGTATGTATACATTGTAAAACACAAAAGGGCCAGAATTTGCAAGAGAACAGTGACCATACATGGGAGGGTCATAATCTGGATAGATACAGATATAGAGATATATATTTTAAAGTAACAACTTTTTATGAGTGAGGAGATACAGAAAAATATGTGCCTGGAGATCTCCTAGACTGTCATGTACAAAAAGAAGAGTAGGTCAGAAGGATGGTTTCCCCACCTTTTTCTCTGTCCACATGCCTTTGCATTAATATTTAAGAGAGAACCAGAGCTGGGAAGCAGAAATTCCCTCAGTGTAGTATGTGATTTTCTACACAAAGTTTTTTGTGGGTTTGTTGAGACAACAGCCAAGCTACCTAAAATTTTGTCTTCAGGTATAGAGAGACTAACAATCATTTAGAAAGAGAAGCTTTAGTAAAATGTGGCACTCAAAGTGGCTCAGATAGATTAGGGTGTTTTCATTGCCTTTCTATTAGGCTGCATTAAACAACCTTAAACAAATAATCGTCATTTCTCTCTTCCTCATTTCACTAATTGTTTCACAAAGCAATTATGTAATGATACCTAGAGCAGTCCAAGTGAAAATAACTTTCATACAAGATCTTTAATGGTTGATTTAATTGTCACCTCGTTACAACTTAGAATCACCTGAGCATTGATTCAGTCCTAATTGAAAAAGAATGTTTATCAGATTGGCCTGTGGAGATTGGCTTGACTATTAATTGAAGTAGGTGCTCCCAGCACAGGGTAGGTGGAACCATTCCTTGGGAAGGTGGTCCTGTATTGTATAAGAAAGCTAGTTAAATCATGAGCCTGTGAGCAAGTTGTTCCTCCATGGTTTGTGCTTCTAATTTATGCTTGAGTATTTGACTTTAAAGGGTCAGTAATAAACCATGACATGAATATGTTAGTTAGATAAAACCTTTCTTTCACTAAGTTGCTTTTGCTAAGAGTATTTTATCACAGGATCACAAATCAAACTAGTACATCACCCAATACAACTTCTCATACTCAAGAAAGTTTTAGTTATGATTGCCAATGATAGGAATGGGCATCACCGTTACTAAAATACTGCTGAGTCATCACAACATTTGTCTCATCAGCCTATAGCTTATATGTACATCCTTTTTTGACACCTATTGCTGAGATGTCTCCTTCCTAAGATCTGGAATGCCAGAGTCTTAGTCTACCTTTTTAAAGGTTTCTTTTCCCTTAAGACCCAGCAGAAATCTCCCTTCCAGAAAGTCATTTTTCCCATTTCAGCTAACACAGAAGGTACTCTCCTCAGAGCTTCCACAGATTTTTAAAGTCTATTGGCAACATTTATTATTTAGGTAATACCAACATTTTTGGTATCTTTTTACTATTTCATGTGTATGTTGCCTTATGTTTCTAAGTCATTGTAAATATTTCTCTGACTCTTCATACTGAAATAAAAACTGAGGATGTGTCCCACTTCTCCATCCTAAACTCCCACTGTAAAATAAGAGAATGTTGAATTTATAACAATGTAGGTTAAGTATATATCATACAGCCTGGTTTCTGTTCCTTCCTGCACTGATAAAAGAAAGCATTATGGATAGCTAACATGTTTCCATGCAGAGTATTTAATGAAACTCTCCATTTACCACATGCCTCTCACCATTTCTCTCTCTGTCACAAGAAATGCAATAGAAAGTTATGCTGTGGTACATTTGATTTCAAAATAAAATTGACTACACAAACCTCAGATGTCTGGCTGAGATGGGAGTAACATGAAGCAAAAGAAGCAATGACAGCTTACAAAAAAAATAGTTCTGGCTGCAAATGAGGAAGAACAGGAGGAAAGATAAATCAGTGTCACCCTCCTATTGCATTCCAAACACATCTTATCTACTATCTCCCAGACTTCTAGCTCAACTCATATATCATTGAAGGCAGGGTCAAGCTGTAGAACATGAGGAAGGAAAACTGGAAGTTATAAGCTAAACAATAAGAAAAAGAATCCGTGAAAAACAGATTTCCAGGTCAGTCTAACGAGTAATGCCACGAGAATATTTACCTAGAAAGTCACATGTTTAGGGTTGAAAATAATGAATGTCAGAGTATAAGTTTTTCTATTTTAAAAGCTTATCATGTTTGTCCCAGGTTTCTTGTTCATTTGTGCAAGAAAAAGAAATAAAATGAATTGTGCTAGAAAAATTTTAATTTACAAAGGTTTCCAACCTATGGACAATGTGTATGCAAGATCTAGACCCTTTTGATAGAGGATCTAATTGCCACAGCCAGATACTTAAGCTATATGAAAGACATAAAGTTCATAGATTTAGACTTTTGAAGTTGTTGCAGCCCATCTTATGCCCGGGAAACAGTGTAGCACAGCAGGAATAATACTGGTTTGATAGCTAGATGGAGTTAGGTTCAAGTCTATTTCCCATCACCCTGTAACTTTCAGCATATCCCTTTTCCCTCTAAGTATTCTAAGTATAAATCCTGTGTTAATAGCAGTGGTTGATATGAGGTTTAAATGAGATACATATATAGTGACAGATGCACTGTAAATATTCTTTGTTGCTGTAACTATTATCACACCTTGTATGACCCCTCTCCCTTAGTGACCTCATACATTTTTTTGTCAATCACCTAAGTGATAGAACACAGGCCTTACCCCTCCCCTCCTTTTCTCTATAACTGAGAAAAGTAAACAGTAGGTGCTCAGTTGTTAATAGATGAAAACCCCGATGTTTATGATGGATAGCAACTTTTTAACTGTTAACCTAACACAATCTGGAATAACCTTGGAAGAAAACTTCATTGATTGTTTTGATTGCCTTAACTGATATGGAAAGACTCACCTTAAATGTGGAAAGCAATATCAGATACAAAATGACATGGAAAGTGGATAGCTTCTCCCCTCCCCTTTTTTGCTTGTTTGCTTGGCCTTGCTGGTGAGTTTGTCTATCCTGTTGCTCCCACCACTGCTAATTAGTTAGCTGATATTAGAACCAACTTCTTGAACTTCCAAGGTGGACAGAAGACCAGGGAATCTCCAAGAACCCTTCAGACCTTCAGTATCAGATTAGCCCTACTTAGGCTAGGCTCTTAGATTGAGCAGCTAGAAGAATCTCGACCTCTCCAGTGTGAAACACCTATTTTTGGACTGTTGCAACTGCATTGTGTAGGCCAAACTAATAAATTCCCCTTTCATATATAGTCATTCTGTTGGTTCTGGTCCTTTAGAGAACACAGACTAATACAGCCTTCATCTTTTACTGATTTATATTTGAGTCTGTTCTGTTCATGACTGAGATACTGATACTTTCTTGAAGTCTATAGAGCAAATATTATCATTATGCAATTGCTGATAATGGCATATTATTATTATTAGGAAGAAATTCATAGCCTCTTTCCTTTAGGGCAAAGAGAACACTCAACCAAAACTACAAATATGCTCTGCCTTACAGAAAGGAAGTAAAATGGAATTAAAGAGGATTAAAACAATGAATGTTTAGGGATTTGTCATTATGCTTAGATTTTTTAACAAGGTATCATAATGCCTGCAACAATTCTATAGCATAAATTATTTGTATTTTACTGTTGGAGTACTAAAACACAGAGTTGTCCATGAATGTTATTTTAATATTCTAATTTAAAGTAAATGTCCCAAGGCAAAGCTTGATTGCTAGGGTGAAAATCAGGTAAGATATGAGAGATCTTTGTTAGAAATCAGTTAAATTTGAGATAAGGAAGTAATCAATATTTTCTTATTCAAAAAGCTTGCAGGGTCTTTATGGGAAAAGAGCAGTGGAAGGGATCAAAACTTTATGCTTCTAAGCATAAAATACTCATCTCTCAAAGGCTTTTATTTATATCAGATTTAGGGAACCCCAGTAAGAACACTCTGGCTATCTCTCTATTACCACTAGCAAGAAACGCAGCCTTCTTTTCTGTCTTTTCAATCAATTAGAGAAAGTCCTGGGTTGAATTGTAACATTTGATCTGATGTGGTAGTTTTGGGTAAAAAGTGTGATAATCAGGGTAGAAATTACAGGACAGTAGAGAAGAGAACAACCTGGCCCTG
Organism: Hylomyscus alleni; assembly: GCA_019843855.1. Taxonomy (NCBI): domain Eukaryota; kingdom Metazoa; phylum Chordata; class Mammalia; order Rodentia; family Muridae; genus Hylomyscus; species Hylomyscus alleni. The sequence goes on from JADRCC010115425.1 coordinate 4,299, forward strand.
TTTGTGACCTTACTTGAAGGTTTCGGAAATGGTCAGAATCTATGCAACTTTGAATTGTGGAAGATTTTAGAGTTTCTAAGAAAATGTTCCTTAAAATTCATATTAGCATGTACAGTACCTGCAAAGTACCAGAAGATCCCAGCTAGTTAAGAGCATTTAAATTACACCAATGTGTTCATGATTGTTACTGATGTGATTAATAGAATTAATATCCAGTATAAGAATAAAGATGATCCCTGGAGGAACAAGGCAGAATATATACCATATTCTGAGTTATTGTTAACATTACTGCCAAAAGCCAGACACTTTCAGAGGGGAAGAAAGATCTTCAATAAGCCATTTTTTTTTCTCCAAACATCAAATGTACATGGGAATGATGATGTGGTGACGTTATGGTGACGAACCTGTCTCCAGGATATAGTAAAATCTCAGCAGTAGATACCACATCTTTTGTATAACGTGTTTTCTTCACTGCCTGACTCATCTGATATTTTCTCAGGAACTCCTGGTGATAAGACAGCATAGTCAAAGGAAAGACATCTTCAAACGACTGGAGGAAATTGACTCTACCACATCCTGAAAGGGACTTTTGAAAAGCTATTAACAATCCACATCTACTCCTCCTGTCTCAAATGAGGCCTACAGATACCCTAATAATTAGTTTGAGTCCCATAAATCTGGATTAAGGAACCACTGATGTTAGTTAGGCAAGGCTATCCAAAGAACACAAAACTTAATATGCAATAAAATGAACATCAATCTGGTTTTCATATAGACTTAGATTCATACCATGTACTAGTTAACTCACCTGTTATGATAACATGTAATGTACATAGTTATATAAACTAAGTATTTTAGCACCTTGAACATTAGTTTCTGTACATGTAACATGAAAGACATCTCTACTATTTCACAAAGTCTTAATAAAAACTAAATGGGATGTTTTATGTAAAGCACCAAGCCCGGCATACAGGAAACACATAATAAACAAAAACTATTGTTTGCAGTAATCTGTGTCCCCACCATTCCATATCAATATTATCTCATTACCTAATCCTGGTCATAATTCAGATAGAGGCCTAGAAATTCAGAGAAATTAAGAGACTTAAACAATAACACATAGCCAGTAAACAGTGGAGTCCTAGTCTGGCTAAGTGAATTTCTTTCTATCACACTATATTTGTCTTTCCTAGATAATTTAACTGCTATAAATCTTTACTGAAAATACCAGGGTTATCAATGACTGGGTGCAAGCCCACTCATTGGCTGTATGGATATCTCCATTCAACCTTCTTTTGGGAATCCTACAAAGTAGAGGAATAGCAGCTCCAGAGAGTACCTACTCTGTTTTGTAATTTTTCTGGATACGGAAAGTCCAAATCACACCACCAGTCAAAGGATTATACTGTGAAAATATATCTTACAACAGAAGGATCTACTCAACTAATGTATCTACATGCATTTATGAGCAATCAAGTTATGAATTCATGTTCCTTGTGCCTATATCACTGAGTAGAAAGTGGAAATTTACAGAGAAATTGCATAGTTTATTATTGACTTTCCAAGAGAATTTTTAGAAGTTGCTATTAAGATCCATCTTTAAAAAGTCAATAAATGAATTGATAAAAATCTGTCTCAAGGAACAAAATGTAAGTAGAGTTTCTGAAATTCCATTAAAAACAATTTTTTTTAAAAGAAACAAAAATGGATCAGAGAAAAAGTCAAATAATAAGCTAGAAAAGCATTTCTTGATTTAGATGGCTAAATGGCTGGACAAACAACTTCATCTCCTCCACTTCAGCACCACCACTCAGTACACACTTGCATTACTCCCACACAAATAAACACAGAAAAAAACACTTTCATGGTCCTCTTAAAATCCACAACCCTTTGTCAGGCCAGAGAAAGTATCTGTTAAAAGCATTGTTGCCATAGCAACTATAATTTGGACAGTTCCAGCTGCATCTCAAGCTGCTAGCTTCCCCTGAAAGATCAAGGAAATGGAAAAAGAGTAAAGAAAATTTTAAAATGACCCTGAAATCCCTAATCTTTAGTCCATTTTAAAGCTTCATTATTTCATTAATGAAAGTTCATTGAAAACCTATATTATATCATGTACTATATGATTTAGGAGGATTATACATACAGTTGCCATTTTTAATGAGCCTAGTCTATGCAAAAGAGTATTGCCAGACAAAAATCCCAGCATGGAAAAGCAGACATTAATACAATGTCTGTCCCATACCTAACCAAAAATATATTTCCATTTGGTATCTGCTGGGAAAGGGAAAATCTTTTTTCTTCAATGAAGTTTCTGTGGATATCAACCACAATCCAAGGCAAGCCCTATGCCCAGGAGTAGTGGGCCAGCACAAAACTAACTCCATATTTTTGTGTACTTTTTGCTTTATTTTGGAATTTTTTTCTGTCTTATTTGTTGTTGATGATGTTCACATTTTATCTGTTTTGAGTTTCATTTTGAGAGATATGTTAAAAAGAAAGGATGTGAAGTTGGATGGGTAGAGAATTGGAGAACATCTGGGGTGGGGGGGAATTTAAGGTGGGAAAATATGATCAAAATATTGTCTGGAAGTTTTTAAAAATAAAAATTAATTTAAAAAGAAATGTGTGTTGTAAACATATTCAAGAAGAGATAATAAGAATGTGCTACTTAAAAGTATGAGTAGCAAGTTGAAAAGACAGAAAAAGAGTGATTACATGTGTCATAAGCAAAATATTAGACAGTTCCTCTGAGGAGGTGACATGAATATCTGCTTGGAAGTAAGTTTCACAGGCAGAAAAATGCTTTGTGGAAAAGTCATTTTAGTCATAAATACCATAAGCAAACTCTCATGGGTGGTATCATGTTCAGGACCTGATTCATTATAGATAAAATATAAGATATGTATATACAAAAAGGTGATTGGAATCAAATTACAAAGGACAAAATACCACAGTATGTTTTAATTATGGGAAAGTTGAAAAAAATCAAATAGGTCAGTGGTAAAGTAATTGCTTGTCATTACTCAGTGTCACAAAATGGTAAAAAATTTAGGAACATTAGCATGATTGAAATGACCAAGTGACCTCACAAAATGTCATATCATTCTGTCAGATATGAGAGAAGGAAGATAACTCTCTGTAGAATAAAGGGAAGACTGGAATCACAGCAAGAAGTCAAAAAATATTTCTACTGCTCAAGAGAGAAATATTAATGCAGAGACTGATATTGATGGCATAGAAAAATCTTAGAAACCTAATAAAACTGTCCTAAAACATAAAATAATAACTACATAAAATGACTATATTAGATACATAAGTAGATATATAAATGTCTGTACATAGTTTAAATGAATTTTAAACCCCAGGCATGAGAATCTTTCTTTTGTGTTGTTTAGGGTCATCCAAGAGACTCTCAAAACATTGCAAGTTATTACTATCACCCTTGGTTTCTCCTATAAGATGAAAGTTAGGTAAATCTTTATGGCTTAAATATCAGGCACTTCAGACACAGGATACAGAGACTCCTGAGCTGGAACTCACCTGAAAACCTCCTTCCTGAAAGCTTCCATGCAAAAGCTTCCATGCAAGCTTCCAAAAGAGGGAAGAATCCAAGAGCACCTCTCCAGCTATGACATCTATGAATTACAGCAATGTCAACATGGTTTGATAACTCTCAAAGTACAGTAATGACATTCATACCTTGGCAGTAATATTCAGCTCTCTAATTGGACTTAAGCACAGGGAAACTGTGCCTGGTACCAGAACCTAGTCAAGTCCCCCAAACAATTTCAGGTTGTGGGTCTTACAGGAGAGAGATAACTGCCACTTTACTAAACTAAGATCCCTAACAGTATTCTAAATATTTGTCCTCATTTCCACAGGTGAGTGTAGTCGTCACCCCTCACCAAGGCAACTTCTCTATGCAACAGTTAGAATGCATTACAGAAAACTACAATGAGCCTAAATGCAATGCTGTGGAGCCCAGTCACAAAGCATGCATCTCCAACACAAATCCCATACTTAAGACTCATGGATCTAGTTACTTCATATTGTTGTTCCTCCTAAGGGGTTGCAAACCCTTCGGCTCCTTGGGTCCTTTCTCTAGCTGCTCCATTGGGGACCTGTGCTCAGTCCAATGGATAGCTGTGAGCTTCTACTTCTGCATTAGTCAGGTACTGTCAGAGCCTCTCAGGAGACAGCTATATCAGGCTCAGAACTCCAAGGGACTAAACCACCAACCAAAGAGTACACATGGTGGGACTCATGGCTCCAGCTGCATATGTATAGCAGAGGATGGCCTAGTCAGTCGGTCATCAATGGGAGGAAAGGCCCTTGGTCCTATGAAGGTTCTATGCCCCAATGTAGGAGAATGCCAGGGTCAGGAAACAGAAGAGGGTGGGTTGGTGAGCAGGGGGATGGGGGAGGGAACAGGGTTTATTTTATTTTATTTTATTTTATTTTATTTTATTATTTTTTTCCTCTTTTTTTTTTTTGGAGAGGAAACCGGGAAAGGAGATATCATATGACGTGTAAATAAAGAAAATATCTAATTTTAAAAAAAGTCTCATGGATCATTATGCAAAAGAGGACAGGAGATTGTAAAAGCCAGAATAGAGAATTTGCTGTGAGATTGTGTCTATCCTATATGACTGCCAAAATATGAGCTGAATAAGGACAATAGTAAACATGCTAATGTGAATGACAGAAAGCCCAGGAGGCTTCAACCTTACACAAAGAATAACAGTCAGATGAAGAATGCTGAGAGCACTGAAAATAGTCTTCCCCAAGGAAGAACCTACCAATTGATTATCCAATACAAAATGGTCAGCCCTGAAAACATACACACAAAACATACAAATATTCTGCAGATTGTGCAGGTTATACTTATATATTAAGAATACACACAATATAAGTGTGTGTGTGCATGTAACAATAAATAATGAAAAAGACAATAATAAAAAACAGAGGCTATTGACTTGTAAAAGAGCAAAGAGGGGTATATGTGAGGGTTTGGTATACTGTAAGAAAGGAGAAATTGATATAATTAATTTCAAAAATATAAAAGAAGTACTATTTTTTAAAAATTGGTTAACTAATAGAAAATGCACTGGTAACATTAATGAGATTGCAGTTCCATATTTGCAGAGCTACAATAAAAAACACTAACAGACACACAGAACAATGGAACAAAATAGAAAACCCAAACTTGCAAAGTAACTAGATTCACTTAATAAACATTAACAAAGATGTCAAAAACATACACTGGAGAAAAGGTAGCCTCTTTAACAGATTATGCTTGGAAAACTGTCCAGCTGCATGTAGATGAATGAAGTTCAACCAGTACCTTCCATCTTGCACAAAAAGTAACTGCAAGTGGATTGAAAAACCTCAGTTTGAAACCCAAAACTCTAAAACTGCTCTAAGAACACTTAAGCAGCGTTCTACAGGAAAATACTTTTTGAAAAGGATTCCACTTGCCTCGGAATTAAGGCCAACAATTGACAAGTCTGACTACATAAAACTAAAAAGCTTCTGTGCAGCTAAGAAATCAGTCAGTTGAGTGAAGAGAAAGTCCAAAGAGTGGAAAAGAATTTTGACAGCTACATATCTGACAAAAGGATAATATACAGACTATATAACAAACTAAAAATAAAAAATCAAGAATACAAACAACCCAATGGATAAATGGTATTAGAATTTGAACAGAGTTCTCAAAATATGATACAAAAATGGCTAAGAAATATCTCTAAATTAGTTCACCATCCTTAGTAATTAGGGAATTACAAATTTAAACCTTGCCATTTCATCTCACTCGATTCAGACTGGTTGAGATCAGCAAAACATTTGATAACCAGTACTGTTAAGGATATAAGGAAAGAGAACCCCCACTCACTATTGGTTTATTGGTTGGTTGCATTGTTAAGTAGTGCAGCCACTCTGGTTATCAGTGTGAAGAATTCTCAAAAAAAAAAAAAATTAAAAGAAAAAGGAAAATAAATCTACCCTATGGCCTAACTAGAGCATCCCTTGGCATATGCTCCGAGGACTTGACATCCTACTCCCCAAATATTTTCCCAGCCATGTTCATTGCTGCTCTTATTCACAATAGCTAGGAAATGAAAACAACCTAAGTGCCCTTCAACTGATGAATGCTTAATGAAAATGTGGTACACATACACAGTAGAATACTATTCAGCTATAAAAGAAAATGAATCATGAAATTTTCAGGTAAATTAATGAACCCAGAAAGTAAATGAATGAGCCCAGAAAGCATTACACTGTGTGAAATAACCCAGAGGGAAAAAAGCAAACCCTGTATGTTCTCTCTTATCTTTGGTTCCTAGCTCCAAATTTTCAGAGGAGTGTATTACCTGGAGTAACCATAGAAACTAGGAAAGTAAAGGGGACAATGTGTGGGTGGGGGAGCTCTAGAGATGAAAATAGCAGGACAGGAAAAAACAAAGTTGTTAAATTGTTAAGGGGAAGGGAGGTCAACACATTAGAGAGGAAGAGAGGATTTTAGAAAAAGGTAAGAGAATCACATTATTCTATATTTACCTAAAATTACACACAATACATGTAATTTATATGTACACACACATACACATATATATATATGTGTTTATATATACATATACATATTAATGAAATGGTGCCATTGGTGTTGATATTGTTCCCCATAGGAACCACTGACTATCTAACGAAAGTCCCAGTACCAAGAATGAGAAACATTTTCAACTTGGTCAGGAGAATCCAAGAAACTCCCTCAACAATATAAGCTATGGATGTTGCCTTTGCACTCCAGAAGTTGAAGATGCATCCCTAGTGTTGATGATACCATACATTTCAGACACTTTTCTCTAAGGAAAAAAGATGGAACTGACCCATAAGTCTCCTCCATTAGGACTACCTTTCATAGTACTGGAAGGTGCTACCCAGGGAAGAAAGTATTCCATAATCATACCTAAATATGATACCTAAGAACCACAACAATGACCCTCAGAGCAAAATATCTCTCACGATGCAGTAGTGGTACATGCAGTTTTCAGTGACCAACAGCTTTCAAATTGAACTTAAAGCCTATTCAACAGGAAGGAAATCATGCCTGGTACTGACCAAATACCCATAGCTAATGAAGTCACGGATTACTTCTAAACCAATATATTTCCTATGTGCATTCTAAATAATTACCCATACACTTGCAGACAAATGTAGCTCTCATCAATCAATTATCATCAAAGAAGCTTCTCTTTGCAACAGATGGAGACCATTAAAGAAATCCATAATCCATCAAAATCCACAGAACAACTAATCATGGGCTGCTCAAATGCAGTTGATACCTCTTTGACATAACATTTACACAAAAGGTTCAGGGAACATTTCAGAAGAGGGGTCCAAAAGAACTTAAGAAACAGAGGACCAGGCAGTCTGCTAGCATACTGTAACTCCTAGAAATGTTGAAAGTTGCACCTTTCAAGAAACCTCAACAAAATGGGTGCTTACACAAGACACGAAAAATGACATTAATAGACATGCTAAGGTAGAAAGAGAAATGTCATGGAGCCCCAAACCTAGATAAGACCTACAGGTAGTTAAGACGGCTGGGTGAGGCAAAACTAGTTTTCCCCATGGATAAGCTCCCCCTCCAAGTTGTTCTCCATTACCAGAAGGTAGCCCTGAAATTTTAAACATAGAACCAATGCTAAACTGACAGGGCAGCTTGCATTTATACATTTATGTCTTTATATGCATATATAAACCATAATTCATCAAAAATTTACAGAACAACAAACACAATTGATACCTCTATGGCACAGCATTTACACATAAGGTAAAAATAGTAATTAAAGAAAAAGAGGCCAGGAGTTTGAAAGTTGTAAGGGAGAACATATGATGGGGTGGGAGGAATAGAGGATGAGGAAAATAATGTCATAATACAGTATTTTTTTAAATTGCAAATAAAAATATAGTACTGAAAATATGGTTCAGTAAGAAGTGTGCTTGCCTAGCATGCAGAAACCTCTGAATAATTCAAACATGGTATAAAAGCTTGAGATAATTTGTGGCTGTACAATGAGTTTAAGGCCACCCTGCGCTATATGAGACCATGTCTCAAATCAATCAATCAAATAATGTACATTTTTATTTTGTGTTGGTCTGTGTTGTGCTCTTGAATGTGAGTACATCTAAATATTTAGCTTAGTGAGGTTCCCAAAAGATATATGTACCCAAGTGACTGAATCTTTTAGAAAATTATTTGTTCTTTGTTTTCATAGAGCTTACTTAGTAATTCAGCTCTCTACCTCAGAGTAAATCTATAAGGGCTAGCTAAATATAGCTTGAAATGTAAAACACATTGACAAACTTGAAGTAGGCATCAAGCTGGTTAAATTGATTATAATATCGCATGCTTTCTTCTGAAATTATTTCACCTGGGAAAATGTCAAACTGTCCTCATTAGTAGATAATGCAAGAAATGTGTTTGAGATTTAAAACAAAATGGCAAAATATATCAGTTTAGATCTAAACTATGTACTTTTCCATCTCCATGATTCATAATATTGTGTGTGTGTGTGTGTGTGTGTGTGTGTGTGTGTGTGTGTTAGGTATGTATTATGGTAATCATTTGATGAAAGCAGCCAAGAGTTTGGAACCAATCTTAAATAAAACAAATTTCCATCATAAATGTTGGAAGCAGCATGTGGATATAGGTGGATAACATGTTAATAGTTTGCGTACTAATCTGAATCAATTGTGGTTAATAAAGTAACTTCTCATCTGATAATACTCTGCTAAAGATCTTTGTTTACTCTTTATTTAAGCATCCTTCATTTCTTTCTCATAGCAAATTTCTTTCTGTGCTGTTTAATAAATATAAACACAGTCCTTCATCACTGACAGACATCAAACACACACAACATAGAGACAACAGACCACAAATAACTGACAAGAAAAAATGGTGAGGAAAGCCAAGAATTCAAATGTGGACTCACTTCTGTTCTGAATTCTTCTAATTGGAGGAACTTTTTTCTCATTTTTGAATATGAAATTGGCTTGTGTGTGTGTGTGTGTGTGTGTGTGTGTGTGTGTGTG
>JADRCC010115430.1:0-12652 GCA_019843855.1 Hylomyscus alleni
TCATACAAGAAGCCTACAGAACTCTAAATAGACTGGACCAGAAAAGAAATTCTTCCCACCACATAATAGTCAAAACCCCAAATCACAAAACAAAGAATATTAAAAGCAGTGACAGAAAAAGGTCAAGTAACATATAAAAGCAGGCCTATCAGAACTGCAGCAGACTTCTCACCAGAGACTATGAAAGCTAGAAGATCCTGGGCAGATGTCATACAGACCCTACAAGAACACAAATGCCAGCCCAGGCTATTATACCCAGCAAAACTCTCAATTACCATAGATGGAGAAAACAAGACATTCCATGACAAAACAAAATTTACATAATATCTTTTCACAAATCCAGCCCTACAAAGGATAATAGATGGAAAACATCAATATAAGGAGTAAAACTACACTCTAGAAGAAGCAAGAAAGTAATCTTTCAACAAATCCACACAAACCTAATTGCACCTCTTACTTAAAAACAACAGGAAGTAACAATTACTTTTTCTTAATATCTTAATATGAAAATTAATATTTCCAACATATCCTAATCATTTGAAATCCCAAAACATGAGGAGTTAGAAATTTGTTGATTGTCATCCAATAGTCTCTCTAATTTGGTAATTGGAGAAATAGGTTCAATATTATACAATCCATATATACTTTCACCTTGTTTGTTCATGACAATGTCTCACTGTGTACAGCATAATGGTCTTGAGATCTTGCTTCTCCTATCTCAGTCTCTCTATTAGTAGTATTGTTTATTTCATGTTTTTACACGATACTATGGTTTTTAGAACAGCTTACATATTTTAAAAGTATTTATATACCCCAAAGAAACGTAGACAATTAAATTGAGAGGGGGCTTGTAAGAGAACAACAAAGAGTGAGACTTGCTTGACGTTTGTAACTCTTGTATCAAGTTACCACAATAAGAGCCAAGATTTTAAGTTCTACTAAATACAAAGCAAACAAACAAACAAAAACAATTTATATATTTATGTTCATTTAAGAAAATAGTAGTAGTGATGTATTATTTTGAAATATATAGCTAATACATTTGGAGTTATTTAAAATTTATATTGAGAAAAACATTTGTATTTTCAGTATTGCCACAAACAAGTATCTACATAAGACTGTTAAATTGATTGTTGTTTTATATCAAAAAACTTTTATAATACTCATTTTTATTGTTATAATGTTTTATAAATTTTAAAGAATATGACAAAAAAGATATTGTAGGTATTGAAGAGAGTGTCTCTGGGAGGAGTTGGGGTACAAAAGGAAAACAAGAATGTGATTTAATTCTATTTACTTAAAATATGTTTTTGAATGTTAACAAATTCAGATAAATTGAAATCATGTAACTTTTGTCATCATACTACAATAAAACTTAAAATAAAAAAGAAGATAGTAGCTCAACCATGTTCATTGCTGTTCTATTCATTACAGTTAGAAATTTAAAAAAAATTAAAAAATCTAGATGCCATCAATGGATACATCCAGTCATTAAAAATAATAAATCATGAAATTTTCAAGTAAATGTATAGAACTAGGAAAAAGTTATCCTGAGTGAGTTAACCTAGACCAAGAATGACAAATATAATGTGAATTTACTTATATGTGGATGTTATACATTTATTCATATATATAAATATATGCAATATACATGTAATTGCCAAATAGTAGGAGACATAGCCCCAATTGGACAACTTTCTGGACAAAATCTAGGTTCAAGTACTTGGATTGGATTACACATGATTAATCATTGGCTAAAGGGGTCCCATGGGAACTCCCAAACAACTCAGGCAATTGGTAAGGGTGTTGGATGCTTTTCACAAAATAAATGAATGGCCCTAGAGCTGAAGACATAATCTACATAGTTCATTGAATATGGAGAATTCAAGTTGATGTCTACTTATGGGCTTTACTCCTACAAACTAATGTTCATGAACACACTGGAAGGTGCTGTGCATGCTATCAAGGGGTAAAAGGTAAACACCAACCTTGCTATAAACCCTTAATCTTCAATGATGACCTGTTTGAAAAATATGCTTGTGTAGCAGAGGCATGAAGCTTATAGAAATAAGAAACTAATATCTGACTTGACTTATGGTCCACTCCATGAAATAGAACTCATACTAAACACTGTTTGGATGACCAAAAATCTGAGACTAAATATGTCAGGAGTCTTGTGAAAAAACAAACACTACTATTCTGCTAAAGAAACTTACAATAAAATCACTACTAGGCACACTCTTATATTCCCATATATGTGCCTTCCTCAGCTACCACCAGAGAAGCTTTCTCTTGCAGCATATAGGACCAAATATGGAGACACAGCCAGACAATATGCATAGAATATGACAACTTGGAACACTCAACTCTGAAAGAAAAGGCTCCATCAAATACCTCCTCCTCAGGGCTCAGGGAACTCTCTAGAAGAGGAGATGGAAAGAGAATTAGAGCCAGTGGGCAAGCAGGAGACCATGGAAAGAATGCCTTCTAAGCACAGCAGAATTGAAGCACAGGCGAACTCAGAGAGACTGAGACTGGTATACATCTTATGTGGGGGGAGGTCCTAGAAATGAATGGAGAAGTGAACACATGCCACCATCTATAACACAGAAGCAATCTAATTAATAGCCACATGCAAATGAACAATCAATTTCTCCCAGGAGTCAATTGAAGAAATACACTACTCTTAAGCATAAGCAGCTCCATGGCCAGAAATAGATGGAAAATGCAAAATAAACTCAACATCTTTTATCTTATAATATTTAGTTAGAGAATTTTTTTCAAACCCTTCTGGGCCTTTGCAAATATATTATGGCTTCAGATTTTGTGTTTTTATGGGATTCCTTTGTATATTAATGTATTTATCTGTGTCAATATGTGTTTCTTGTGTTTATTCATTGGCTTTTCTTCCTTTTGTTTTTTTTTCTTGCTCTGATTATTTTGTTTTGTTCTGACTTATTGTATCTTATTTTACTTTATTATTATTCCTTAGTTGCCTGTTTTCTAACAAGAGATAGAAATGGATAGATCTTGATGGAAGGACAGATATCAAGGAACTAGAAAGGATATATAGAGAAGAAACCATAAACAGAATATATTGTAAGAAAAAAGCCCTTTTTAAAAAAAGAAAGCAAAAGTTAACAAAATTGACGATTTGTAAGCATTATTTTGAAGTTCAGGTGACTTGTGAATAAATATTTGTCTTATGGCAATTACTCACCAAAAATCATTCTCTATTCAATTGAAATATATGAAAAAAATTGATATGAGTATATTTTGTTAAAATAGTTTCTTGAAACTGCTCTTTAAGTATGTAAAAGTATCACATGAATGAGGTATTTTGGAGATTTATTAAAAATAGAGAAAAAATAAAGTAAATGTGTATTCAATTATATTAATCAATTAATTGATTGTTGGAGCAGAAAGATGTGTGAGCCATGAGTATGTATGGTTCTATGTGAATGGATGTTGTTATGGCTTGGCATGTCAAGGACCCTAGCATTAGTCCCAGAGACAAATGGCAAAGCCATTTCTTACTTTCTGGTATAATTGTCAAAGGTGTTATTGTGTGTAGAAAATTTCCACTCTAGCTTCATAAAATACATAAACCCACACAAATATAAGAATTGAAATGGAATTTTCAATAACAACAACTGATGCCCCTACTAGAATCCAATATAACAAATGCCAAGTTAAGTACAAAGGATGAGTTATTTCTCTGAAGTTGTTGGTAAATAAGGTTCCATAAGACTTATTACAGGAAATTGTCATTGCTCTTCATTACTTTCCAGAACTTAACAGGCAGACTCAGTTCCTGAAGGTACCACATACTGAGTGACATAAAAAAGGAGAAATCAAACTGGTACAGACTAGGAGGCTTCATTCCCTACTGGTTAACATGCCTAGTGATAGAAGTTGTTACACATGAGCCATATAAGAAAAATAATCAGACCCAACTATGAACCTAGAGAGCTGCAGTAATGACTTGGCTGACAAAACTTGCTCAGTGTTATTGTAGTATCATGAAGGTTAGGCATATCCTACCTCTCTGATTGTATTAAAGTTTGCTCCATACGATGAAACACATACCTGATACCATTATCAAGCTAAGAACCTATGGCAGGCCAGAATGTAGCCTCTAATGAAGAAACTAGTATTGTTATGCTGCTAAATGGACATGGTTTTAAATTGATTCCTAATGCCTTATTAATATGCAATAGATCATTGCATCTCTCAACCCCATCTGAGAAGCTTCTGTTTATAATAGATGGTGATTAGCCCAATGACCCACCACTAGCCAAAGTGCAGAGAATAACTGACTACTGAATGTTCAACTCTAATAGGAACATCTACACCACACACCCCACTTCTAAGCCTCAGGGTCATCACAGAAGATGGGAAATAAAGATTGTAGGAGTCAGAATCAGTAGATAACTACAATGAAACGGGATCTTCTGAATTCACAGTAATGGTGACAGTATGTTCCAACCTGTGAAGGCGCAAATTGGATACACTGCAGCAGAAGGCTCCTAGTCATACAACCCTTTCCTTGGTCATGAAGTTACTGGCAATTGTTAGTTGCTGGATTAAGAAGAGATGGCTGTTGTTAATGTTTATTTGTTTGCTTGCTTGCTTTAAGAGTGTAGTCCCTAGTATGTCAATCACTCTCCAGTGGAAGAACACATTCAAGAATATTTGGGGAGCTCAGTTGTTCTTGAAGTACTAAAAATGTAGGATATACAGCTGAATGGGTAGAAAATGAGAGAGTGGGTAAATCTTGAAAAAGTTGGGGTGGTGAATATTATACACCTCTCAAATTAATGATGAAATGCCTCTTAAAAACAAAAGAAAGAAGGGATTGGGGATTTAGCTCAGCGGTAGAGCGCTTGCCTAACAAGCTTAAGGCACTGGGTTCAGTCCTCAGCTCTGGCAGAAAAAAAAAGTCTCTCATGTACTTATATTAGAATTAAAAAAAAAAAAAAAAAAACAAGAGAAAGAGGGAGAGACAGAAAAAATGTAGATGAATACAAATCTAAATAGTACAAGAATGAACAATGACATATTGCTAGTAATCAAAAATCTAAATATTGCCTGGTACATTTTACCTATGTGATCATATAAAGAAACAATACAATACTGTGTATAATAAACCAAGATGTATAATAAACTATAATTAAAGAGAAGTTTTTGGTTCATTTAATCTCTGCTTGAGTCATTTAAGACTGTGAAAATAATTATAACTGAAAACTTTCTAAAAGTGACAGAGCATCATGACTATATTAAACTAATTTAATAATAATTATTAATTATTTAATATTTAATATAGTCATTAGTTTAATACAGAATAATTATTATCAATTATTAATAACTATTAATAATAATTATTATTATTCTAAATACTGGTTGAGTTTAACAGAAATATTATTAAAAGTATAAAAATATAAATCCTGGCAGCAGATAGAATTAATGTCAACAATATAAAAGGAGAAGTTAGTATTAAAATTTGTATTTCTTCTGGGAATTTGCTAAAAAGTATCTACTATCTATAATGTTGGGCCATTAGGCATTTGGCATTTGGGATGACAATAAGCTCCTTTTATATTATTGTTTGGATCATTATCTTTGACATCTCTATTTATATCTACATGGGTTTATATGGTTACCTAGTAGAATATACAATCTGCTTTAAGTCTTTTCTGGAAATAATTTTCTAAGTGAATTTCAATAATACCATTGAAACAGCAGAGATAGAAATGTTTAGCAACTATTAGCTGAGTAATCATGAAATCCTGAGTTCTAGCCCCACAACTAATGCTAAAAAGTCATGGCATATATAATGATATTAATCTATCCCTGCCCAGTTAAGATCGTGAAGACAGAGGCTCTCTTTTGCTTCCTGTCCAGTCAGCCCAGCTTAATCAGCAAACTTTAGGTCCTAATGAAAGACTGTCTCAAAGAGCAACATGAAACACTGTCCCGAAGAAGGACACCTAAGATTGACTTCTGGAATCCAGAGCCACAAAAGTGCATTTGTTCCCATCCACATATATATGCATTAATATAGATGCACAGTATCTTAGAAAATACTAGCTTTCATGAGCATGCTTCCATATGAGTATATAATGTATTTTGACCATATTTTACTTTACCTCCCTAGTCCCTTCTTTCTCTTCCATCCCTCTCCTTCTTGTCTCCATTTCATTGACAGTTCCTTATCCTTTTACATTCAGATACATACATATATATTACTTATAGATGAAACAAACATCATTGTGTGTATATAAACTACAACTTCTTTGTATCTCTGTTGATGGATAGGTTAAGTTGGTTCTGTAAATTTGCTATTGAGAATAATGCAATAAATGGTTTTTTATTAGATGTTTTCTTTATATACAATATCTCCTTTCTCAGGTTCCCCTCCAAAAAAAGGAAAAAATAAAATAAAAAATAAAAAATAAAACAACCCCCCGTTAATCCCCCTCCCCCTGCTAACCACTCCACCTCCTCCTGCTTACTGGCCCTGGTATTACCCTACACTGGAGCATAAACCTTCACAGTGCCAAGGGCTTCTTCTCCCATTGATGACCAACTTGGCCATCCTCTGCTACATAAGAAGCTGGAGCCATTAGTCCCACCATGTGTACTCTTTGATTAATGTTTTAGTCCCTGGGAGCTCTGAGGGTACTAGTTAGTTCATATTGTTGTTCGTCCTAAGGGGCAGCAAATCCTTCAGCTCCTTTGGTCCTTTCTCTAGCTCCTTCAATGGGGACCCTGTACTCAGTCCAATGGATGGCTGTGAGCCTCTACTTCTGTATTAGTCCGGTACTGTCAGAGCCTCTCAGGAAACAGCTATATCAGGCTTCTGCCAGCCAGCACTTGCTGGCATCCACAATAGTGTCTGGATTTGATGATTGAATGTGGGAAGGATGCTTAGGTGGAGGATCCTGAATTGTCCTTCTTTTAGTCTCTGCTCCATAGTTAGTATCTACAACTCCTCCCATGGGTATTTTGTTCCCCCCTTTTAAGAAGGAACGAAGTATCCACACTTTGGTCTTCCTTATTGAGTTTCTTATGGTTTGTGGTTCATACTTTGTGTATTCTGATTTCTGGGCTAATATCCACTTATCAGAGAATGCATGTGTGTTCTTTTGTGATTGGATTACATCACTCAGGACAATATTCTCCAAGTCCATTCATTTCCCTAAAAAATTCATAAATTCATTGTTTTTAATAACTGAGTAGTACTCCATTGTGTAGAGGTACCACATTTTCTGTATTCATTCTTCGGTTGAGGGACATCTGGGTTGTTTCCAGTTTCTGGCTATTATAAATAAGGCTGCTATGAACATGGTGGAGCATGTGTCCTTATTACACGTTGGAGCATCTTTTGGGTATATGCCCAGGAGTCGTATAGCTGGGTCCTCTGGTAGTACTATGTCCAATTTCATAGGAACTGCCAAACTGATTTCCAGAGTGCTTGTACCAGCTTGCAGTACCACCAGCAATAAAGAAGTGTTCCTCTTTCTCCACAACCTCTCCAGCATCTGCTGTCACCTGAGTTTTTTATCCTAGCCCTTCTGACTGGTGTGATGTGGAATCTCAAGGTTGTTTTGATTTGCATTTCCCTGATGGCTAAAGATGTTGAACATTTCTTTAGGTGCTTCTCAGCCATTTGGTATTTGTCAGTTGAGAATTCTTTGTTTAGCTCTGTAGCCCTTTTTTTAACAGGGTTATTTGTTTCTCTGAAGTCTAAGCTCTTGGGTTCTTTGTATATATTGGATATTAGCCCTCTATCAGATATAGGATAGGTAAATATCTTTTCCCAATTTGTTGCTTGCCGTTTTGTCCTACTGACAATGTCTTTTGCCTTATAGGAGCTTTGCAATTTTATGAGGTCCAATTTGTCAATTCTTGATCTTAGAGCATAAGCTATTGGTGTTCTGTTCAGGAAATTTTCCCCTGTGACTATGTGCTTGAGGTTCTTCCCCACTTTCTTTTCTATTAGTTTGAGTGTATCTGGTTTTATGTGGAGGGATGATCAAATATCTGTATGGAATGTTGACTTATAGGCCTTCAGATAAATACCAAGGTGTGGTACCACTGGATCATATCGTAAAACTCTTTCTAACTTGGGGAGGAGATAAGTGATGATTTCCATCAATAATAGGATAAAATAGATTCCCACAGGAAAATTTTAAAACCTTCATCTTTTGTTTTCAGCCATTCTTGTTATTTTCAGCTTCATTGTAAACATTTGCCAAAGTCTGACCTGACTCTAATAATACAATCAGAATTCCCATCATTCCTAAGGCAAAATGATTTGTCTAGCCCAATGATTTTCCACATCTCTTTACTTCTGAGCATTTCTACACAGGAATTGTGTGTCTGTAGGACTAAATTATCTTCAGCTTCCACTATCTATATTGAATCAACATGCTTTCTCAAAGATATACTCAGTTCTTACATTTTGTAATTCCTTGTCTAAAATCACTTGTCCATTACTTATACAGAATTCATTTTCATATACTTTAATTTGTCTGTAGGGCTATATAGGTTATAGTGAATCACAGAATCTTTTCTTTGTATTTAATTGTAAGTTCATCCTTGGTAGTATTTTAGGTAAAAACTTCTTATATATGACATATGCTCCCAGTTTTTAGTTAACTGCTTTACATATAATGCTTAGTATATTATCTCCATTTATAAATTACTGCTAGTACTTGGCAAGGATTTCATTATTTTTTAGTAATTCTTCTTTATTCTGATTTGTAACGGACAAATAAACTAATCTTTTGAAGACATTTTGGTAATTTCAAAATTAACAAATGAAAACTTCAGCAAGTGGTATTCCACACTTGTTTTTCAGGGGACAAAATTACCGTATGGTTCTAACCACAACAGAGTGGTTCCAGACAATTTGTGTGCCTAACAGATTGGAGTTTTATCACAAATATGTTGGTTAGCTAATGGATTCATTTGAGTGTGATTAACTTCTGGATTGTAGCAGACCTGTTTATGTATGAAATTATGGCTTGGAATGATTCTTGTTGGCTTGTGACTCAAATAATTGGGTCTGTAGATGGCAGAGTCAATGTGCATATGGTGTGAATGGCACTTGTAAAATGATAATTCATAGAAATGGTGAGGAAAAATTCATGGTAATTTTGTAAGTTGGCAGGCAACATATTTTGTGACATATGCAAATAAATAATGACTACTATAAGTATCACACACAAGATAACGTAAAATACTACATCTTTCATTTATTTACTTTCTTTATTTTTGGTACTATGTACCAAACCCAGGGCTTCATTCCTGATAGAAAAATTAGTCTACCTGCCTACTACCTGTAGAGCTCCTAAATCCTAAATTCTATTCTCCTTGATTATAATCAAAATAATGTCGAATTAAAAACCAGACTGACAGCCAACCATTGGACTGAGCCAGTGGACCCCAATGGAAGAGTTAGGGGAAGGGCTGAAAGAACTAAAAGGGATTGCAACCCCGTAGGAAAAGCAACAGTATCGATTATCCAGACTCCCTTCAGAGCTCCCAGGGACTAAACCACCAACCAAAGAGTGTACATGGGCTGTTCCATGACTCCCATCACATATGTAGCAGAGGATTACCTCATCTGGCATTAGTGGGAGGGAAGGTGCTTGGCCCTGTTATGGCTTGAACTCCCAGAGAAGGGGGATGCTAGAGGGGTGAGATGGAAGTTTGTGGGTGAGCACCCTCATAGAGGCAAAGGGGAGAGAAACTGGCTTGCTGGTTCATGGAGGATTGACCAGGAAGGGGGATAAAATTTGAAATGTAAACAAATAAAATGATTAATGAATAATAAAAAAAAAACCTCTTTAGTTTAATTCTCATTATTTCATCTTTGTAATATAAAATTAATGGTTAAACATCTATTTTTGTTTTTGTTTGTTTTATTTTCCAATTTTCTTTAGTTTTTTTTTTCCAAATTGAAATATTCTTCAATGCGAGAAGGAAGATACTCATAAAAGCAGAACCAAAGGAAGCATACAAGAATTGGGAAATAAAAGGGATATACAAGGCCCAGAAAGTTATTAAAGATTACATGATTTGCAAGACCTCTTCCTGAGATTGTATAAGCACAAAACAATAGCTGTTGGATGGGAAAAATCTACTCTGCCTAGGTGCCTATTTGTTTTGCTTGTTTCATTATTTTTCATATTTTAGCATCTTTATTAATTCACTGAGATAGCCATAAATGTATCATAGTCACCCCAACTTCTCACTTAACTCCTCCCAGTTCCACTACTCATCCATCTAATACTAAAATACCATTCAGGAGAATTTCAGCATGACTGGTTTCTTCTACTTGGTATGGAATAATATGCCCTCTTCATGAGTCAGGTCAACCATATTAGGATGGGGCTATTCCTGAAAGCACAGATGGAACCGTGAAAACATTACAACTCCTAACAATAATGTATATGTTCAGGATGCGTACACGATACTAAGTAGGCAGTGTTATCCACCATATGGCCTTTGTTGAGGGAAATAAGGCAACAAAACAAAGATCAAGTGTCGTTTCAGGGGAAGAATAAAACTTGCCTAAGTGAAAAATTACAACAGAAAGTACATGTGGATTCTACTCTCTACTTTGACTCATCTTAGCCACTGTGAAGAGATTTAACCATTGCTATAAAGGGCCATCATGACCAAGGAAACATACAAAAAAAAAAAAAAAAAAAAAAAAAAAAAAAAAAAAAAAAAAAAAAAAGCATTCTTCTGGGAACTCACAGTTTCAGAGATTTAGTCCACTGTCATCATCATAAAGAACAGCATGAAAGTACACAAGGAGATATGGTGCTAGAGAAGTCGCTGAGCAACAACAGGAAAGATAATAAGCCTGGCATGGGCTTGGGAAACTTCAGATCCCATCCCCAGTGACACATTTCCTCCAACCAGACCACAACTCCTAATCCTGGTAATGTTTTAAGCAGTACTCTCCCTGGTGACTAAGCATTCAAATAGGGGAGTTTATGGGGCCATTCTTATTCAAATCACCACATATTCTGATATGCCAGAAAAAAAAATGAGAAAGGGGGAACGGTAGAATGAGATGTTAGTTTGCTATTTCTTACAGCTGGCAGGATTCATGGGAAGAGATTTAAATTAGAACTGTGCTAAAATGCTCTTTCTGCGATCCAAAACTTGCCAACAACAGGCAGGAAACTGACAATGAAAAGGGAACAAAATGAGGTAGAAGTGATAGAAGATATAGCTAAGTTTCTAGATTTAAAAAAATAAAAGAAACAAACAAACAAAAACTAACGTGCTGGAGTACTTGGAGAGCTTAAAAGCTTGAGCAACTAGTCATCGAAGCAAACGTCATAGGGTTGGGCAATTTTACGTCCTCCTGCTGGAGTATGTGATACAAACTGTACAGGGTATGAGGGGATTATTCACAGTCAGCCTGTGGCCCATTCATGTGCCAAGTTCGGCTGATAGAATGCCAGGAATAGGGTGCTTTCCTGGGGCCTGCCAGAACGGAAATCTTGCTACAGTACTGAGACATGGCTCCACAGCAAGGCTTTTGAACTGGAAGGACAGTTTGAGCAGCATGCCCGAATGAGTTTGGCAGTGACACAGTTGGTTTTTAGTCAGCTATAGACATGCGAATAGTCCCTCTCCTATAGTATTGTAAGTATCTTGATAAACTGAGACAGGTGTGGAATCATTTCTTCGTTCCTCACTGGTTCCTTATTTGGGGTGATTAGGCATTTGTTCTTGACTGTGCAGTTAAGTGTGACAATGTCTCTTAACTCATATTTCAGACACAGAATGCATGCAACCCCTAACTGATATGACTTTTAGGCCAATATAGTAAAATTAGGAGAAATCACCAGTGCGTTGAGAGTGGTGTAACACTGGGAAAAATAAAGGAGTCTCAGCATTAAATGGATAGTAAGGAGTTTTAAAATTTACAAACTTGTTCTTGCGTGCGCCCCACCCCCACAAGAAACACTCGTATCTTCACAAGCATGCCCATGATATTGTGTAGATGAAAGAGAATGACTTGCAAGAGTCAATTCTCTTCTTCTACCTTACGGGTCCTGAAGATTAAATTCAGGTCATGAGGGAAGGCACCAAGTGCCTTTATCTGCTGAGCCATCTTACTAATCCCATTAAGACTTTTTAAATCAAAATTTCTCTAGATTCACAAAAAGATTACATTTGTATAGCATTACAGTAATACAAATTTTATTTGTATTTTTATTTGTGTAAATATTAAATTTATTTTGAAAAATTACTTATAAGAAGATAAAGAATTGAAAAAATTATTCTATGACAGGAAATGTCTAGCAATGTTTGCATAGATCTTTAGCTTTAAGCTAGTTATAGCTCTACAATATAATTTTGAATCATGGAAGTTCTTGAACTATATTTCACTAAGAAAATGGATGTGTTGCCTATCAATGTATAATCACATGAAATATGACAATACTCTTGTCCCACATCACTGCTTGGTTTTCTGTTATAGCTGACAACAAAGTTATATTCTCATAACATTCAGACATTCAGAGTGCAATAATATCTTGTGAAAAGACAGGGCAAGGAGAAAACACCTAAGCTCATATATATATATATATATATATATATATATATATATATATAT
>JADRCC010115454.1:0-16629 GCA_019843855.1 Hylomyscus alleni
ATGGGATTCTGTTTTTGTCTAGATGTTTTCCTGATAGTTTTTTTTTAAGACAGCCTAACAACAGTAATGATGGATTCCCATCTCCCCTGATTAAAATGTTTGGCTTTTATAACCATTAAATATACTGAAAGTGACATCTAAATCACTTAACTATTTCATGCTGTGGGCTCAGTAATGGTTAAGATGGTGAATTCTATATTTTTTTCCTCACAATTTAAAACATTACCTGGAAGAATGAAAATATAAAATATTTTATCAAAAGGGATGGAGAAGAAAATAGTCATTCTCATGAGTCAAAGTACATGTGGATTTAAAGGTTATTTTCACCTAATATTAACTCATTTTACAATTTCATGTAATCTTTAATTTGTTAAAGGATCCCTATACTGAATTTTATACAGTTTATATGCTCAGCGTATCTAGATAAAAATGGCCTATAACTGTTCCCTAGAGCTGATCAGATTTCTCCAAGATGCTCACTGCCTGTGGTCTGAGGAGAATCATGTTGCTTTCTGAATATGCATTATTTAATAATATATGTCCTTTCTAAAGTCTAGTTTAACTTACACATTATATTCCTGTAAGACTGGGCAAGTTCAATGCTTTTACAAAGTGTTTATAATATAAAATGTAATTTTTGCAAGTTTACACTAAAATTGTAGCTCAAAATTATTTAGGGAAACGCTTAAAATAGAATGGTTGTTACCAGGGCCCTCCTTCAGTAAGAGAGAAATGGGAAGTAATTGGCTGATGAGTTATGTAATTTCAGTTTCTGCAAGATGAAAAAGTTCTGGAGATCTGTTGTACAACAATGTGAATATACTTAGTACTATTGTAGGCCTAGAAATTGTTATTTTTTTAAAAAGTCACAACTTAAAAAATTACCTGGAGGGATGAAAATATAAAATGTTATTTTATCAAAAAGGATGGAAAAGAAAGAAGTCATTCACATGAGACAAAGTACATGCAATACTTTATTTTAGACATGCAAGAAAAGCTATTTCAGAATCTGCTAATTTAAAGCAAGCAGCTGTATACAGATACCCCCTCCCCCTCACAAAAGCACAACATTTTGTTACAGCTCAGCACACAGCATCCAAAACAAACAGGCATGAGACAATGCATATTTATGCAACATTAAAATCAGATGAACAACATGTAGTGTGGGAGGATGGGAAAAATGGAAATGAAAGACTAATGTTTTGTGATGTTTCAGATGGTAATGGAGAGAGCTGAGCTGTACTACATTTCCTAAGACATTTTATACATCTTCTTTCATTGGGAAACTGGTTTGGGCACCTTCTGAAGTTACTAGAGTTTTTGGCATATTTAGTTTTTGTCTTTTGACACAGGGATGCCCTAGGTACTATAGTAACTCATCTTCCTCCTGCATCAGCCTCCCAAGTGCTAGGATGACGGGCATGCACTACCATGCCTCTTAAGTTATTGTTTAGTAACAATTTACTTAGGCTTTAAACTCTCTAGATAGACAAATGAGTTATCTGGTATTTTTATAGTAAAATTTGCTAAATATTATTAAATGCATATTTTTATAAAATTAAAAGTTTTTAGTATTCCAAAATATACAACCATCATTAACACAGCAGTGAGTGTTTAGAAGGCTTAATATATTAATTAGGAAGCCATTAGCTAATAAAATATGTTTGAATATTTAAATGAATATCAGAATTTTTGTATCACATAAGTAGGCTCAGTATTACTGACTCAAGGGCTGTTACTGAGCAACAGTACAGAAGACATTGTGACATAGCTTTCTGATAGTTCTTAAGGGGCTTTTGATACTGCACAAATGTGGCTTAATAAATATTGGCAATACAAAGTTTCTTAAAAATTGAAATGTTTTAACCTTAGATCTTAGAGAATTATACAATTGATTTTTCTCTCATATTGCTTCAGCATATACTTTTATGTGATACAGTCTAACATATTAGCTCATACAGACTGTAAAATAATCTTAGTGCTAAATAAAGCTTGGTTTTCTTCAACAGTGGAAGATTAAACTACATTAAATATCGTAGTGCTCCTAATTATGCCTGAGCTCCTAACTATATTTTCTTTGGTAAACATTTGTGATTGTTTCCGGTCTTTCTCTTATACACTCATAAGATTAATCACAGATGATTTACTAATGATAACTTGTATGTGTTCAGAATATTATTCAAAACATTCACAAGTCATATTTTCTCAAGAAGAAATCAGTAGTAGACAAAAAAAACTAAGTCAATAGCATATACAGAATAAATAGAATTAGGAATAGGCACAGAAAAATACAATCATATAAGTACTAGCTCTAAGATGCTATATTATTTTACAGGAGAATTAGTCACCAAGCTGAGGACATTTTCTTTCATAAGTATATCAGTTCTCTATTTCCTCTGTGAAAGTCTGCATAGTCGATGAGCAGTCATTAGTACACAGGGACATTAAAATATTCATGGCGTGGCTACAAAAGAAATGCATATATTCTTACACACAGTATACAAGCTGATGGAGACACAATCAGATTGTTTAGTTCACAGCAAGATTATCTAAAGCATCAGATTTGCTTTTGTTCTTTGGTTTGTGGCTGAACACTTACGTTCTTAATGCCCAGTTCAGATTTATCTTTTTCAAGTTCGTGGTATGTAACAGTAAACAAGATGACCTACATTCTACAGAATCCTAAAGCACTGTACTTACTACTAATCTGAAAAGATTGCCAGTTTAAGTAAACACTAGTTAGTGGCAAGTTCAGTTAGAATACTCCCTTTTTACCAGTGTGTTACATTCATTAGGGTCCTATTACACTAAGGAGAGATCCCAGAGAAAAGGCTTCCCAATAAGTTAAAACTAGTCATCATATGTATTGTTAAGTACCTATGAAAGCTTTTAATTGTTGAATTAGATAAAAAAATGACTTTGAAGCTAAAAGATTAATTTTTTGAAAGTTCTCACAATGATTCTAAAGAACTCCCTAAAAATTTTAAACATCTGCCTATATTATATATCTAACAAGATGTTAGGTATTCTCACATCAAAAAGTGACAAAAATAACCAAAGGTGGGGTCTTAAATGTACCTTACAGCATCCCAGATGAATTTTAAAGTTAGAACTCTAAAATATTAGGCTATAAAAGCTGCCCCTTTCCCTTTTAGAATAGTGTAATGATAAAACAAGTAAAGCAGTATTAGTAACAAATGCCCAATGCTTCATTTTATAGAAGCTTTCATTCTCACAAGGAGAGTCTTCATCTGTAATAACATTACTGATTTACTATATTTAACAATACTTTGTCAATGACTCTCATCCAATTTCAATATTCTGTATAAAAGGTAAATTATAATCTCAATTATGAATTATAGGGAAAAATTTCCTAAAACCATCAATTTAATGAATAGGGCTACCCATTGGTATCGCAATTAATTTTCCAAATAATGCCAAAATACAAATAATAAGTTTGACAAGATTATAATTAGAACTGAATTCATATATCATACTACATTTTGATGCATGTCTGTACTCCAGCACGTATTCTAGTACGCTTTCTTATACCCAATGAAACTCTTGCTGTGATACATAGTCTCTGTTTTCTGGAGAGAGAACAAGAAAAGTTTAAGTCTCAAATAACCTTATACTTCAATACCAGTTCTTTGTCTTTATGTTACAGTTTTTAAACTTTTTGATTTCTCAACTTTATAGCATGTCATATGAAAACTAACCATGATAGTTTTTATGCCCATTGAAAGAGAAAGGTGGTTTCCCCAATAGGGCTGAATAAAGTAAATTATAATAAAAGTAAAAATAGAATAAAATGCAGTCATTCATTCCTGGAGAAGACTTACAAGGACAAAAGTTCCATATGAACAATTTTGAAATGGCACTGCCATTGTTTTTTTTTTAACTAACAGGTTTTGGCTTGTTTGCTTTGTTTTTAATGATCCTTTGGAAAGCAAAAGGGTTGATGATAAGCCAAACTACTTTTTTAAAGCCAAGGGTCTACACTACTGTACTGAAACAAGAAATTGGCACCTATCAATTGTCAAGAATATTCTTTATAGGAAAGAAGCCCCTCTTCACTGGAAGAGCATCCTTCAAGAAAGACGCCTCTAAATTGCACAAAAATAAATGGTGGTATATATAGTAAATGGTATCCTTTAATCATTTCTATGGTACTGAGAAATGTCCAGTTCAGACTGTTAAGATCTGAAGAAGTTCTGCTATAAATAAGAAGTGGTGGTACAGCCCATCACAACATACAAAAGACCCTGCACAACTAGGTCTACTATCTTGCACTTCTCATGGGCACCTTTGGAAGCAGTCTCTTATATATATATATTATCCCAGCAAACTGAATTTATGAATATTACAAATGCATTATTTCCAACCTGAAATGAGCCCTCAGTTTTGGACAATCCCTTTGTTCAGCACTTACTTATTCTTTGGTGAATCTGTTGCCAAACCCCACACTTTGCTTGTTATTTTCTCTTTTCCCTAGTCCCTCTAGATGTCATTTTTCAAGTCTAAGAATAAGAATTTTCTCAAATTTGCTCATCTAACTCATGAAGAGAAATGATCTCCAGCTTTATTCCATTAGTGCCTTATAACAAAGGAAACGTTTCCTGCCTACAACTAGTGCTTTTGATTCCTCCCTATGCCCCATTTCAATACAGTATACTTTCCCCTTTATTCCTAATGCTCATAACTCTGCATGAGCTCCTTCTCGACAGTATGCATGCTTTTTTATCTTTCCTCTGTACTACTAATAATTTCACTCTCAAGCTACAAAAGGACTAGATGTAGTGTGGCAAGTTTAAGATGTCAAAACACCAGACAAGAATCAACTTAGCTCTCTTTTCAAAACCACCTGTCTTCCTAAGAAAAGACAAGCCCTAGTACCATAAAATTTCCTAGATATTCATTCACCATTATAAGATTATGATGTTGCTCATAAGTAAAACTAACCAGAAAGCTTAAATACTCCTAAAATAGCAATTGCATTGGCTTAAATATTGTTAAACTGGGAAATAATTAAGTAACCTAATGGTGTTAGATATCCAAGGCTGAATGGCTACTCTCCTGATTCTAGTTCAATGTGATACGAGAAAAAAATTATATTTAATGAAGAGCAAATATAAGAAAGTGTAGTTCAATGTGATAAAAGGAAAAATTATATTTAATGAGGAACAAATATAAGGAAGTGTGATTTTCAAGTTTATTACCTTACTTCAGTTGTTTTAAAAGGAGTTTCTTTCCATACTCCGTCATTATAAATAGTGTATTTTGTCCCTTGTTTTAAAGCCCCAAAGGGTCACACAATATATGAAACCACTAAGATCTATTTTGAACAATGAATTTTAAAAATAGAAGGATTGAAAACAGTTTATAAGGCACTTTTTAGATGGCAGGGCTCATGGTGTAGTCCATCTATAACAACACAATGTGAACTCTCATTCACACTGCAGCATTTGTCTACCAAAAAATTAATAATATAAAATAAAAACTTTAAAACTTGTTTTTTTTCATGTCTGAAAAATGGAGGGAGGAGCTATACGATAGTCAATATTCTGATTCTTGATCATTTGTAATTTCATAACTTGATTATCTTTCCATATCATTACATGGGAATTTAGTCTTATTTATTTTACAGTTATATTAGCAATGGCAGGTATGACTACTGTAATTCTCTTCACTTGTTTCCCACTGATGTTTCCCATTGGGTAAATTCCAATGACTTAATATCATGCTGAGCCTATGTCTTCGTGCATATACATACATATGCATGGATATATATATTTCTTAATAGGATAAAATACTTGGATGTGCACTAATGGGACAAAAGATATAGTACATGTTTCATCATGAAACAGACACCACGAAAAACAATCCTTAATGAAATTACAATGTTAAGGGTTTACAAGCAATAACAAGAATGTCTCTATTGTTATAAGAAAATAGTTAAAAGGGTTAGTTGGTATTTTAATTTGTATTCCCTTAGGAAAGACTTTTTTGTTCATCCCTGACTTAGTCATGCCCTCTGCTCTTTCATACTGGGCTACTCATCTATTTCTATTATTATTTTCTTAAAAATAACAAGTTGAGTAATTTTTTAATTACGTCTTACAAATGCTACTTTAAACCTGTTAATTATAAGATATTAAGGACAAATATCTGGCATCTAATTATACTTTTAAAATAAAACAACAGAAAAATTAGCTTAGACTAAAGAAATATTTTAAGCTTATTCTAGTGTAGGTGACTTTGCCCTGAAATACTCTAAATTTAATCAGTTTTCTAAACAAATGATTTCTTTTTCTTTTTTTTTTTTTCGAGACAGGGTTTTTTTCTGGGTAGCCCTGGCTGTCCTGGAACTCACTCTGTAGACCAGGCTGGACTCAAACTCAGAAATCTGCCTGCTTCTGCCTCCCAAGTGCTAGGATTAAAGGCGTGTGCCACCACCACCCAGCTCAAATGATTTCTTAGAATTTCAAACAAACTCTTCAAGTCTAATAAGATGATAAAGAACAAAAAGTCTGTAACAAAAGAAAGTGTGACTATGGAAAGTCTGGTCACTTTAGTTTTCCTTTACAAAATGATCACATCCTAAAGTGGATGAGGAAATCACCAACAAATTCAATAGTGTTCTGCCTGCCTGCGGGGTAGATTCAATCTGGTTTCCACATAAAAATTCAATTACCTTAATAGAAGTGAACAGATCTAGTTGTTGTTGAGGAAATTAGATCATTCCGTGACATCCCATAAGCTTTGCTATGGGTTAGGTTCTAAAGGCAACCGTACATTATCTCCCCAGTTGCTAGTTATCAGACAAACGTAATTTGTATGAATCACAGGGGTGATTTTTATAGCCATTTATGTGTTAGCATGTTCTTTTCACAATTTTAATTTTTTGCACTCCTTAGTACTTCTTATTTTCACCCATTATTTATACTGAATATTACATATACTACTATATTATAATACTACATATTTAAAAGATGTAACAGTTCATAAATGAAAAATGAAATTTTTAGCTCAAAGTGTTAAATTAAGTCAAGGTTTCTCATATTCGATACAACTGGCTTTTGGGGCTGGATAATTCTTTGGTAAGTATGTCCTGTGCAGAATAGGGTATTTAACAGTGTCCTTAGTCTCTACCTACTAGATGCCATGCACTGCTTTGGCTCTGCTTGGTGGGTAAGATTATATTCAAGTGTGTTGACTTATATTTACTAATTTTTCTACTATGGGAATTAATTTTTTTAAAGTAACAGAAGAAACAAAACAAATTATAATATCAGTAGGGGAATAACTCATATCTAAAATTTTTTATCAAGTACTGTTTAATGAAAAAGAACCACCGCTGACCATTCAGAATATGCTCTTAATAGGTCCTAAGTCTAGGATCCTGAAATCAATTATGAAGGTTAAGATTGACATTTAAAAAAAGAAAAATAGAAGACAAAATTTGAGAAAGCAAAGCAAGTAATGAGAGTATTATTCAATAATTTTTGTACTTTGTATACAAAACAGTAATATAAATGCTTTAATATAAAACTGCATTACTATGGGTTCTAGTAAAATTTTGTTTCAAGATCAAATTTATAATTGACTATTTACTCCAATTTTTAATCATTACAAAAAGCCAAGAAAAGGTAGGGATATAGGACTGGGATGGAGGGCGGACACTACCCTGAGTTCTATCCCAAGGTGCTGTAAAAACAAACAAGAAATAAAGAGTTCACAGTAGCACCATGAGTTCACCATGAGTTAGAAGAGAAACAAAGGGGGTGGTTTCAAAATTCCGAAGAATAAACAAAAAGGAAGAGGAGGAGGAGGAGGAGGAGGAGGAGGAGGAGGAGGAGGAGGAGGAGGAGGAGGAGGAGGAAGAGGCTGACTAAAACTACATAGAACAAAATGATTACAATTTGAAAACCAGACACCAATGATACTAGTCATAGTATATGGTACTAAAAATAAAGCTAAAGGATAGAGATCTATTCTGCCTTATATAACTGCCTGCTTCTGGATTGTCTAGTTCAAGTATCAATAAAACTTCATTTCTTCATATCTGTTCTAGCATATCCTGAACTACATTTAAAGTACTCTTGCATTAAAAACTATAGCCTTAGCTGGGCGGTGGTGGCACATGCCTTTAATCTCAGCACTTGGGAGGCAGAGGCAGGTGGATTTCTGAGTTCGAGGCCAGCCTGGTCTACAGAGTGAGTTCCAGGACAGCCAGGGCTACACAGAGAAAGCCTGTCTTGAAAAACAAAACAAAACAAACCTATAGCCTTAACTTTTAATCCAGTTAAAGAGGTTTAGGCTTAAAAGTTATAACATGAAAGAGTGGTACTTACAAAAGAATTTTAAAGGTTTTATCTTATTAAAGGAAATAAAGCAAAAGATTTATAATAAAATGCTTTGCTGTTAAATGAAAATTTTATTTATTTGAAAAGATATATGCTTTTTTAAATAATTTAAGATATTCTTGAATCTCACTAGCTTGCCTAAATATTCTTAAGTAGCAAGGCTTAATTTTTTGAAACATTTAAATCTTCACATTATAAGATATTTTAAGAAATATTTAGTTGTTAATATTATTATAAAAGCCTTACTTTTTTTTTTACAGGAAGCATCCTTTCTCTCAAGATTCTTACCTTTCCATTTTTATGCAGTCCCACAGATTAAGGATTCCTTTCACAAAGACATAGCAAACTATTTAAGATATTTCATGCAGGCCTCAGCACTAAAACAAATCAATCTGAGCAGCAGTAATTCTCCATAGACTATCATATTCTACATGAGACAAACAAACATCTGCAAGTCCAGTGACCCTATTCATAAACTGGATCATCTTCAAGTAGAAGCAAATTCCTGAGTATAGTGCTTGCTTTTGGCACCTCACCTTTTTCCATTCCACGGATTACTATAGTGAGAAGCAATACCAACAGCAAACAAAGCTCAAAAAAAAAAAAATCCCCACGAATTTTAAAGTGATGCTGTTAGTATAAGAAAGAAAGGTGGACACATCTCAAAGCGCTGATCAACATCATCATGCATGTACTGCTAAGGTTATATCAAGCCTGTTGCCTAATATTTAACTATTTGATCTTCACAGATCAAGCAAGGACTTGACATCATCTCACGTGCAACAGTCTCTGCATAGTGCCATTTTTTATTCATGCCACAAAAATGGTAAATTTAGTAGTTACCAATAAATAAGTTGGGGGTCAAAGGAACTAAAGTCTTAGACTGTTCTTTATCATAAGATATCCTCAGACAAACCTCCCCATTCTTCATTCTGGCTCTATAAAGTTAAGGAGCAGAGAAAAGCTGGTAAGTACCTGACTTCACAGGAAAAAAATAGCCATACTATTATTTCCTTATAAGTTCAATTGCATCATTAGCTCTCACATTACCACCCCAAAACTAGGTATGTGGGGAGGGAAATATGCTAAGCATTGTAAAGAACAGAACTTTATTAATCTCAGCATGTCATATCTTCATATAAAAATCAACTTTAGTACAATGGCATGTTGAGATGACATATTTTAAATTCCAACAGTCAAGTAGTAACAGACTGAATAATAGGCCAATTTCTCGGATTTCCCTCCCAAAGGTAATTATGAATTCATGCAACCAAAAGATATAAATACAGAATTGGTTGCAAATGTCAAATATGAAAAATATACTATTAAGTTGTAATGTTTGTTAATATTTTGTCAGTTATTATTTATTCAGATATACATTTTTTGTTCTGTAACATAACAGAAGAAAATCTACTTTAGCCACTGACTATCTGCCTTGTCTACTTACAAAATGAAAGATTACCTTAATTCCATATTTATATAAATTGTGCAAAAGGAAAATTTTAATAAATTCTCTGAATAGAAATTTTAAAAATATCTAAAATAAAAACTATTTTAATTTATATATATTCCTAAGCCAACAGATAAAGTTCATTATTAATTCAAAATCATCTTCAGTGCTTAAAATAATCCAAATAAAGACTTTGACACTAAATAGAAAAGTCAAAATACATGAAAAATTACATTAAAATCAGTTTTTTAGTACTTTCACTGCAAAGTTTAGGATGAATTTAGCTACAATAGCTATGCTTAAACAATTTTAGAAACAAAACCACTTCAGGACATCGACAAAGTGACTAATATATCTCAAACTATAAGACCTACAAAGCTATTCTAGGCATTTTGGTAAATCTAACAAGAAGACACTTTTCAATATACTGTCCATAAATCTACATATTCCATGAAATTTCTAACTACTGGTAATGACAACAGTGAACATCCCCAGGCCTAAGAAGTAATAAATAGCACATACTACTATAATAATGCTTTGTATCCTCTCACAAGGTAAATATACACTATCAAGTAAACACAATGTCGTTATCCTATTATAAAGCATAGAGCAATTTTCCAGTAGTATTTACAAAGTAACCCAGGATCAAGGAGATAGCAGTGCCCTAAGCATTACTCTCTGGGAACATATTAAAAGCAAAAACTGAACTTTAACAGCTTTAAAAATGTCTTGAAAACAACAAAATATTAACCAGAAAATGATGAAAAACTTAGAAGAAATAAGTTCTCCAAGAGATTATAGTTCTATACTAATTAAACATTAAGACAAGACACAAATAAGAAAAAATTTCAATTCCCAATCCCAGGGCATTACTTTTGGTTAGTTTTATTTTTGGCAGGGCCTCAGGTTACCCTGAGGCTTCCCTCAAAATTTCCTTTGTAGCCCAGATCTTTAACTCCTGATTCTTCTGTCTCCCAAGTGCTAATATTTAGGCATACGCCACCATATCTAGGTTTGTACTGAACTGGGGACTGAAGTCAGGGCTTCATGAAAGGTAGGCAAACAGTCTTCCAACTGAGCTACACCCCCAACTTGAGGTCATCAGTTTTGTTTGTTTGTTGTCTCTTAAGTGTGAGTAGTAAACAACAGAAGATGATAACTTTAAAACCAATTTTATAACAGTAGAATATAGTTTTAGAGTTAGCATGCCTGATGCTAAAATTACAAACCTCCAAAATAACATGTCTGCTATCAATTAGTAATCCACTACAGCAAACTGTGCACACAAGGAAAAAGGTCTGTGTTCATTTGACTACCAAACAACAGATGGTATGAAGGCTGCCCCTGAAATACTACAGTTTCGTACTCACCAATCTATTTTCTGACAACCACAATGCTAAAAACACAGATTGTAGCCTCACATTTAGTAGTTGTAGAGTCTGGGTGGTATCAAGAAAACTTTAAGCAGGCCCTACAGCTGATACAAAGGATTTACTAGGAGTTCCCTCCACTACAAATACCAAAAGTAAAGAAATTATAACAGAAAATTAAAGTTAGTCTTCTCCTCTTAGTCATTCCTTTAAAGCTAGCAATTTCAGAAATACTAAAAAACACTGAATTTAAAGTCTGGTTTAGTAATTAAAAATTAATATATAATAGATAAGAAAGGGTTAAAATAAATGAAATATAAATCTACTTTCAATACTTCTAGTAAATGAACCCATAGGACACAAATATTTATGTTTCATATATATATGTATATATATATATATATATATCTTAATGAAAACATCCTATGTTTTCTTTACTAACACATTTTCATGCTAAACTCTCTATACTGTAATAACTACCATAATCTCTAAACCATAATTTAACTTGGTACCTCAGCATCAAACACATGATTAGCTCAGGATGATGAAGGCAATTAGAAAGGAAACGGGTTGCTATGGTTCTGGGATATGGAAGTTAAGAATATAATAGTTTTGACAGAACATGGTTAGTTATTTCAAAAGAACAAAGAAGTACAAATTCATTTTAAGTTAATTTTGTTAACACAAAGCCAGAGGGTTCTCTAAAAAGTTTAATTAGAAAACACTAACAATTGCTTGGCTACATTTATTCTTAATGGACATGAAGTGAAAACATGAACCAATTTGGAAAGGAAATGCCATAATCTCACAGTCAACTCCTAATTATCCACACTAATGAAAAAGGTGGAGGGGCTTTAAGTAATTCAAAACAAAGGATGACAAGTTCTTAAATGATTGTTACGTTTGGCCAATTGTTTCCCCCTTTTAATATATGCATTGATTCATTTATTTATTTGAATTAAAGACGCCTGTCCTCTAAACCTGACTGGCAGGCCCATCTCCCCAGAGAACCACCCATTCATAGATAACTGAGTTGATGTGACTGACACATGAACACTTCATACCAAGCATGCTTTGAGGTCATTTGTAAAACTCATAGGAATGATGACTGAGATTTCCCAAAAGCGAAATCATGCTAGTTCCTTTTCAGGAGCCTAAGTAGCTTACCTCCTGCAGGAGATCGGCCTGCTCAATTGCTTTAAGGACATTTTTCTTGGATGTTTCCTGAACTTCTCCTCCCAAGAGAAATTCATCCAAAATAAAATAGGCTTTCTCAAAATTAAAGATGATATCAAGTTCACACACCTGAAAAGCAACAACAAAAGAAATAAGCAAACAGAAACAAGGTCTGATAAAACTTAAGCCAAAGATGCTTATTCACTACTGGGCAGTGAATAAAATCTCATCAGACTAAATTGATCTTAATTCTTTTCAAAATGGAAATCTTGCTGATTAAGCACTATTGATTTAAGTAAGCTTAATTGTCAAATCTTAAGCACTTGACAGCACAATGCTTACAAGTAAGACCTGGCTCTGCATACTCCCTATGAGGTCAACTTAATAATTTTCCACTCATAAAAACTGATCTTTAAACTAACTAGTACCCTCAGAGCTCCCAGGGACTAAACCACCAACCAAAGAGTGCACATGGTGGGACTGATTGCTCTGGCAGCATGTGTATAGTAGAGGATTGCAAAGTCAATCGTCAATGGGAGGAGAGGCCCTTGGCCCTGTGAAGGTTCTGTGCCCCAGTGTAGGGGAATGCCAGGGCCAATAAGTGGGAGAGGGTGGAGTGGCAAGCATGGGGAGGGGGAGGCAATAGGGGTTTGTTCTTGTTGTTTTTTGGCTTTTGTTTTTTTTTTTTTCTTTTTTGAGGGGAAACTGGGAAAGGAGAAATCATATGACATGTAAATAAAGAAAATATCTAATAAAAAAAAAGAAAACTTTCCAGCGGATGGTCATATAGGCAGATATTAGAAGCACAAATTGGACTTGATGCATATTGAAAATAAAAAGATGACATAAAAATAACCTGATCTTTAAATACACATTTTTGAGTACTAAGATTAAGCTGCTAACAATTCTGAGTGATATACATTCTTCCAGAAGGCTAATGTCAGTAATAGAATTCTATTTCTTGTGTGTGCATGTGTGGGGGTACATGTATGTGTGTGTGAGTGCACATTGTTGCTCCTCAGGAGCCATCTACCTGGTTTTTAGAGACAAGGCTTTTCACTGGGACCTAGGCCTCACAGACTAGGATCGGCTGGCTGATCAATGAGCTCCACAGATCCATCCATCTCCCCACCCTGGGAATTAGAAGCAAAAGCCAGGGGCTGGACAGATGGCTCAGCATTGAAAAGGACTGTCAGCACTTGCAAATGACTAAGGTTCATTTCCCAGCACCTACATTATAGCTCATCACCATCTGTATCTCTATTTCCAGGGGATTTGACATCTTCTTTTGGCTTTTGTGGACACCAAGTGTACAAGTGATGCATACATATCTATGTACGCAAAACATCCATACATACAATATTTAAAAAGCAGCAGCAGCAGCCAGTACTGGCTTTTTATGTACATAATGTAGATTGAATTCAGGTTTTCATATTTGGGTGCTAAGCACTTCATCAACTGAGCTATCTTTCCAGCATTCCTATTTTACTGTTTTAAAACTTATTCTCACTATTATAATTAAATGAGTACATCTGTGGGGATGTACAGAGATTCTGAAAGTTGACTAGAAACACTGACAAGAATAAGAGTCAGTGCTGTCCTCTCCTTATAGTTAGAATCTTCAAATAATAAGCCTGTTAGAGACAGGATAAAAACTAAAACTACTACTCACACTGCCAAAATACTTGTCAAGTAATTCCACGTAACGATGGATTATTTCCAGGGTAATCAGTTCATTGTCCTGATCCTCAATAGCACAGCAAAAATAGAGACTGGCATATCTATAATGAAACAGAATTACAGAGAAAGGTTATCCCTATAATCATGTTATCTAAATATATTTTCATGTCCTGTTGTACAAGTCCTCATGCTTATTATAATCATGTTTATTCTTCTTTTAAAACAAATTCTTCTCCTAGATTACAAAAGTAATAAATGTGCAAGAGAAATTTTGGAAAACACAGGCAAAAAGAAAAGAGAAAAATAAATTCAATCATGTCTCTTAGAAGGAGTAATTGATCTTGCTCTTCTTCCTTTCAGATTGCTTTCTGAGCATTTGAAAAATATAATTGAGCCAGTTTTTCTTAAGTTTGCTTAATTAGAACAAAATATACAGTGTGATTGATTCATGCTACAAGCAAATGGGAGAAAACAAGCTGTCAATTTATCCCAACTGAAGGGCTTATTGAAGATATTGTCAATGTTTTAGAACACATTATTGAAGGACAATGTATACACAGAAATCTCTAATCTGCAAGCCTGTGGTCTCTTAGAGTAGATGTTTCAATGTGTTCCCTTGTACCCAGTAACAGAAATCAGGAAAGACAAAAACAGGGCATCTCTAACTTGAGCAAAGACCGTCCTCTTGTTCCCATCATAACCTTGTTTTATCTACTTAAAAAGCGAGGGCTATTCCAACTCTCCATTCTCCCTAATCCATGCCAGTATCTGGAGAGGCTGGCACAAATTATATAGGGCATTGGTTCTCACCCTTCCTAATGCTGCAATATTTTAAAACTGTTCTTCATGTTGTGGGGACCCCCAATCATAAAATTATTTTCATTGCTACTTCAAAACTGTATTTTTGTTACTGTTATGAGTCATAATGTAAATAATTTTAGAGATGGGGGTTTGCCAAAGGGGTTGGTTGTATGACCCACAGGTTGAGAATGACTGATATAGGGGATTCTCTGAATTATGAAAACTAAAGATTAAATGATATAAAAATGACAGACCAAAATGCTGATACAACTGCTTCTATGAACAGAATAGCAAGTATTTTCATACATGTCTCATGCTACTGTTAGGCATCTGGTATGGGCACTCTCTCCTTGTTTCTTGATCTATATACTGCCTCTTTCTTTACAAATAAACAAAATATTTAAACAACAAAACATTTGAAGGTCCTAAATTATACCAGTCATGCACTTAAAAATAAGCAGGACTGATGTGTCTAGGTACCAACCAAAAACACTTTAAAAAGAAAAATACCCAACAGTATTTAATTTTAGGTTTTTTTTCAGTCATACTAGAGATCAAACCAGAGTTTCCTATGCTATTCAGTGGCAACTTCAGTCTTCTAAGTGCTTCCTTCACCAAGAATGGGGGAGAAAAACTCCAAGTTGAACTATTGCTTGCATGTGAAAAGACAGCTATTAAAATGACAAGACCACCTTTACCGAAGAAACAAGTACAGTAGCAGGCACCAGGAAGAGCCTCACCACCAGTGAGACAATAAATGTTAGCCAAGGCTTTTGCATATTTTACATCTTAATCTTCACAACATCCTTACTAAGATATCATTATTATTTGCATTTATAGGAGACCCAGGCTTGAGTAACCAGCTCAGAACAGAAATTTGATCCTGGAGCCCAAATTTTCTATTAAAAACCACAGCTGCAAACTGTATTAAAATAATCCTGCACCTGGTTAAAATTAAAATATGCTCAATGCAATATATTAAGAGCTTTGAAGAAGGGAAAGGAATAAAAAAAAAAGATTTAGTAAAAGATTACCAAGAGAACCTGAAGAATACTCCCTATTTTTAGGACCAAATGGTGCTTTAAAACTCATTTTGTTCTCTAAGTACATATTTGTAAGTCTAAATCTGAAGTAAAATTAATAATAGACTAGTAAGAAGAGAGGTATGTTTAGAAGAGAGGTATTTTTAGCACCACGGATTAGGGCTTACTCTAATTGCTGGCACTCAGAACATCTGAAAGTGCCTATTCTTATATTCAAAACACATGACTTCTCTGCAGTCAGCTAAATATCAGCTGACTGTGCGTGAATGTAGCTAAACAATTCTCAACACCCACTGGTATGTTGGTAACATTTCTTTTGTTAGTAAAGAAAATCAATAAGTATTCTTCAACAAATTCTCAAGCTAGTAACATGGGGATACATTTTAACATTAATTTTAAAAGATCAAGATTCAATTGCCTCTACTATGAAATGCTGCACAAACTAGACATAGAATGGTCTGTCTCTAAGGAATATTCAGGAGCATTTATTTTAAAGATGAGAAACAAAGGTGAAACCCAACACATTCAAAGTCACAAAACTAGATAATGGCACATGGGAACAAAACTAAGTCCTCAGATTTTCAGCCTGTCTTTTCAACTATATTACCCAAATAATTCTATTGAAGAAATTATTAATAGTAATTATTAATAGTCAGTGCTTCCTCTCACAAGGGAAAACATGTATACCAAATGCTCAGGGATGAAGAATGTGAACAGGTCCAGTGAACAAAGACAACATAAAA